>JAVQJF010094299.1:0-29091 GCA_036023855.1 Gadopsis marmoratus
ATAAACTTAAATGTATTTTATTGGGATTTTATGTGATAGACCAACACAAAGTAGAGCATACTTGTGGAAGCCACACTTTCGCCACACTTTTCAGATATTTATTTGTAAAAAATCTTCAACACCATGTATCATTTTCCTTCCACTTCACAATTATGCTCTACTTGGTGTTGGTCTCACAGCTGTCAATCATGATGTCTCACACCCCTTTTATAACATCAAATAACTAATTAAAAGTAAACTCATCAGAAAAATGAACAATTGAGGGGACATGACAGATGACAGCAAACCACTGATCGAGATGTTTTGGCTTCACTGTTCTAAAACCAGCCACTGGCGACTTAGCAAGCTGAGCAGGCTGTGCCATCAGCCAGCTTGAGTCGAGCTGAGAGAAGCCGGATCACACCACTGCAACTTTTCATGAAACCTTCTAAAATGATTTTTGTCTCCTCGCGAATCTTTGTTCTGAACTGGCCTTAAACATGCCCAGAGTGTCATCAGTTGCCTGGCAGAGAAAACCAATCACAGCAGCGTAGAGTTTAGAGCGTACCTCCGGTTGAGTCAATCTAGCACCACCACCTTAACACATCCATTGGATAAACTCTGAATTGACTTGGGTTTGGGCCAATCACATACAAGATGTGCTGTCCCTCCCATTACATAATCTGAAATATTGTTGTGATTTGATCTCAAGGACCACTGTATTAAAGAGTGAGATAAAGGTAAAGAGAAAGTTTGTGTGTGTGTGTGTGTGTGTGTGTGTGTGTATGTGAGAGAGAGAGAGAGAGAGAGAGAGAGAGAGAGAGAGAAAACAAGCAAATAAATGAGAGGGAGAAAGACAGACTGAAGCTATGATTGAGAAAAAAAAGTGGACGAGGGAAAACATTACTTACCTGTTTCACTCCAGCAATATCTAGTTGTTGAGGTAAGGAGTGTTTACGTCGGCCAGGTGGGGGCTTCTCCACCACTTCACAGCCACTCACACCGTTCTCCACAAACAGCTCATCATCCTCACCCACTGACTCCAGGCGACTGCTCCCCCCTGAGCCAGGAAAAATAATTTCATTCCTCTGCACAGAAATAGCAATTTCAGTTTTTCATTTTTATAGACTTGCTTTCATGTGATGTTCTCTTTATATAGTGTTTTTATCACTGTTACTGGTTTTAATTATTTTTATTTTTATTTATTAATCTTTTATTTGTATTTATCAATGTTTATCTTTATCTTGCTTTTGTTTTGCTCTATTTTCTTTTTCTTTTACTGCTTTCTGTTTTGTTGCTTTCTGGGTATCCTGTTTTTGCTTTGTCTGCCAAAGCACTCTGTTTTTAAAAGGCACTATATAAATAAAGTTATTATTATTATTATTGTGTATTTGTTTCTAAATAACAAATAAGTAACCCATATTGCATGCATAAACTTTAACATCTAATGCACGTTGTACTAGGAACAGAATGACTGATTAGATGGGCATAGTGAATATCAAGGTCAGAAAAATACCAAACTTTGGGACCACCGTCTGCACTGGTTGAAGTGCCACTGTGGAAAAAGAGCCCTTTATCACCTCTTATCAACATGAATAGCTTTACAAATGTAATTATTTGTGCAAATACCAACCCTGGGATAGACTGCAGAGCTTGGGTGTGGAGCTGCAGCAGGATCCTTTGGGTGACTCTCCCTGAATGTGTTCTTCTAGTTTCTCCAGGTTAGTTAACTGTAATGACAAGAACACACAGAGATTTTCAGTTATCGGATACTTCCACAATTAAAACATGCAAAATATGTATTTACTTAGCCATCGCATAATCCATTTTCATAAATAGATTTCCTTTCCTTTGATAAACATTCTACTTCAATTAGTACAGTAATTATTTCAGATCAGGCTCCACTTTTAGCAAAGAGTGTCTTTACATACACACACTCAATACACTGTATAGACTGTGGCATATGAGCCTACTATTGCCAGGAGAACACTGCCGCTGTTGTACTGAATGGAGTCCGTGGTCCGTGTGTGTGATCAGGATGAATCCTGAAGCCTCTGTCTGGAGGTAATCGGGATGTGTTCAAATAGGAGTAGAGCCCAGGGCAGACCCAGAACACACTGGAGGGATTATACATCCCATCTGGCCCGGGAACACTTCAGGATCATCTAGGAGGAGCTAAAAAATAATGGCTGGTGTGCTGCCACCATGACCTTTTCCCAAATTGTGCTAGAAAGACACACTCTTCACACAGGCATACAAACACAGACAACTAAACATATAGTACATCTTATCTGTGTGTACCAGGTAGGGGTTGTGTAGACTGGTGTTGCTGTTGGAGGTCTGGGGTGAGTGGGAGGAAGCAGTCTGAGAAATGGAGGAAGAGGAATTGCAGGTGTTGAGCAGGTCTGGCAGACTGGCGCATGGGAAATACTCGAAACCCACATCTGACTCCTCCTGCAGGGGCTGAAAAAAGTGCGTGTGTCTTTATTTTAATTTAGGAGTATTTGGTATTTTAGTTATGTAGCTCTGAGAGAAGAGAAAGTGATGTGTTATATATAAGTGATGTGCCATGAGACGTTTGCTGTAGCTAAATTCAAGGAAGTGATTCCATCAGCATTTAATTCAGTGCCATAACTCAATAAAACAGAGGACTCCTGTAGTAACATTAGTCCCTCCCAAATTGATTATCTTGTTGATAGTGCTACAGGCTAACTAAGAATGACACTTGACTCTATTGCCCCTTTAAAAAAGAAGATAATAAAACAAGTTGTCTGAGAATTTTCAGTCAGGATTTAGAGTGCATCATAACAAAGAGACAGGATGCGTGAAAGTTACAAATTACCTTCTAATTACATCAGATAAAGGACTTGTCTTTACTTGTCTTGTTAGATCTTAGTGCTGCATTCAATACCATTGACCATCACATTCTATTACAGAGATTGGAACATTTAATTGGCATTAAAGGCATTGCACTAAGCTGGTTTAGTGTATTTATCAGATAGTTATCAGTTTGTATATGTTAATGGTGAATCGTCCATGCCCAAAGTTAGTCACGGAGTTCTACAAGGTTCTGTGCCTGGACCAATTCTATTTACTTTATATACGTATGTTTCTTCTAGGCAATATTATTAGGAGACACTCAAAAAATTTCATTGTAATATAGATGATACCCAATTATATTTATCAATCAAGCCTGATGAAACCAATCAATTAGTTAAACTTGCCTCAAGGACATAAAAACCTGGATCACCTGCAATTTTCTAATGTAAAACTCAGACAAAACTGAAGTTATTGTACTTGGCCCCAAACACCTCAGTAACACATTATCTAAAGATATAGTTTATCTAGATGGCATTGCCCTGGCCTCCAGCGCCGCCATATGAAATCTTTTATCAGGATATGTCCTTTATCTCCCATATAAAACAAACTTCAAGAACTGCCTTTTTTCTCCTACGTAACATTGCAAAGATCAGGCACATCCTGTCTGAAAATGATGCAGAAAAATGTGTTACATCTAGGCTGGACTATTGCAACTCCTTATTATCAGGCTGCTCCAATAAGTCCTCAAAATCCATCTAAAATGACTATCCAAGGCCATTTTGATCCGGAGTTATGACCGAGAGCGTGTGTCAGCTACTGCCAGCGTCTGCCAGCTACTCAGCCATGATGCTGCAGCAGTCCGTGGGGATATATGGATGTGATAACATGTCTTGGATAAATATGTTACTGGATTTGATCGTCTGGACCTTTGACAACGTAAAAGGACAGTTTTTGCTGTGTTGTTATTGATCTGTGGTTTACTGTGAGACTTCATAGGTGAGTTGCATTAACTATGTAAATGTTTGTTTGTTTGTTGACTGACATTAACCTTGATTGTATCGGCTGTTGTGACTGGATCTTGAAATGGTTGGCATCAATCAAATCACAAGAATCTTAGCTTTCCAAATTACGTCGCATGAGTACCCAACAGACATTTGTGTACAAGCATATTTCTATACATAAACATGCAACGGTCCGCATGCGGCTACGACTCTCCAGCTGGTCCAAAATGCTGCGGCACATTTACTGACAAGAACCAGGAAAAGAGATCATATTTCTCCAATAACAGCTTCTCTACACTGGCTACCTGTAAAATTCAGAATAGAATTTTAAATCCTTCTCCTCACCTATAAAGCCCTTAAAGGTCAGGCATCATAATTTCTTCTTCTTCTTCTTCTAGTTTTACGGCGGTTGGCATCCAGGTGCATTACCGCCACCTTCCACTCCGGAGAGCGGAACAGACAATAGACTTAATATCTGCATCCCTCGAAGCTCTGTTCATCATAATATCTTAAAGAGCCCATAGTACCCTATTACCCCCCTAGAGCACTGCACTCCCAGAATGCAGGGCTACTTGTGGTTCCTAGAGTCTCTAAAAGTAGAATGGGAGCCAGAGCCTTCAGCTATCAAGCTCCTCTCCTGTGGAACCAACTCCCAGTTTGTGTACAGGAGGCAGACCCCTTCTCACATTTAAAAGTAGGCTTAAGTCTTTCCTCTTTTATAAAGCTTATAGCAGGGCTTCAGCCCTGAGACACCCCTTAGTTATGCTGCTATAAGCCTCGACTGCTGGGAGACTTCCCATGATGCACTGAGCTCTTCTCTCCTCCTCTTCCTCTCCATCTGTATGCACTCTTTTCCCATTAATGCTAGTTACTAGCTTGACTGCTTCCCTTTCTGTCCTCTCTCTCAACCTCTGTTGCTTTCTGTATGTATTTCTGCCTGTGGAGCTGTAGAGTCTGGATCTGTGGTTGCAGCCACCTGCTTCCCCCGTATTCCTGTTAAAAAACTGCTGCTGTTATTATTGTTACTGTTCTTGTTATTAGTATTACTATTATTGTATTGCTACTGGTATTTTTTTATTAATGTTAACATCAGTACCATTGCTACTATTATTGCTTTACATTTGTATGTGGAACTGTGCTGCTGTGTGTTCTCTTTCCTCCTATCGGTCGGGGCAGATGACCGCCCACCCAGAGCCTGGTTGTGATTCTGCTCGAGGTTTCTGCCTGCTTAAAGGAAGTTTTTCCTTGCCACTGTCGTCTAGTGCTGGCCATGGTAGGAATTGTTGGGTCTCTGTAAATAAAGAGCTGGTCTAGACCTGCTCTATATGAAAGAGTGCTATGAGATAACTTTGTTATGATATGGTGCTATATGAATAAACCTGAATTGAATTGAATAGATGTGTGTGGCAAAAACACACATGGCCAACATGTGTGTTTCTAACAGGAACAGTTTAAAATGCTTTAGCTGCATCATGTAACTTGGCTATTTTCACAACAAGAATCTCTATATGTTCATACTTTTGTTCCAACCAATGTTAAACATTCACCTGAAACTTGGCTAAAGTTGTCTTTTTTATGGCTTTTATTAAAACTGATGTGACTCAAATGCCTTGCCACAGTAAAGACAGCCTGGTGCAGCTGGAAAAACTGAAACACTGTGTACAATGTTATTTTTGGGTCCAATACTTTCTTGATGGTTATCCAAGGGTGCTGATTCTGGAGCTGTCCTGGGAACAACACATGTAGCAGTCTTGTTCTTGTAGCACCACAGCCACATGTCCAGAGTAAGTGTAAAACAAAATTGTCATCTTACCAAAACAGAAAAAATATTGGCATGGGGCCTCCCTAATTCTTTTTAATCTAACCACCTTATATAGTTTGTCACTTGTGTTTTTTCTGCTGTTATTGTATTTTGCCCCTTACAGCTACAGTAATATTTAGTTAGAAAAAGTCACATTTATTTTCAAAAGGCTGTGTGTGTGTGTGTGTGTGTGTGTGTGTGTGTGTGTCTTTACCCTGCTGGACACCACCAGCTGGACCAGACCAATAGTGGTACGGAGGATAGAAACAGCATCCTGATGCGTGAGACCCACCAGAGACTGACCATTAATCATCAGCAACTCATCACCAGCATGAAGACGACCATCCCTGAAACAGAACAGAAACACTTACACATACTGTACAAACACACACACACACACACACATATATATATATATATATATATATATATATATATATTTAGTACTTTTTCATCTATATCCATATTTTTTCCAATAAACTCACATTTAAATCTTTAACCTGCATCTGGATTAGCATTAAAATAGATGAAAGACAATGGTGGGACACATCTTGCAGACTTGTTTGATTTAAATAAATGTAGGTAAAATACTAAAGATGTTGCAAAAACACTATATATAGCGCTATATAAATAAAATTCAATTGAAAAATGATAGCCTAACTTAACACCAAATATAATGATGAGATATCCTGCCATTCAAAAAACTAATTTCTCTATTATATTCTCTAAATCTATTCTATTCATTTCGCTTAGCCTTACCTGTTTTTTGCTATCGTTAATAAATCTCCTGAACTCTGCGCTGTCTGCATTTTATGTCCTTTTTCCTGCTGCCGTAACAATTTGTGCTCATCAAATGCATCCTTTGGTAAATAACGGTTTAAAAATGTAACAGCAGTGAGAAAAAAATAATGTTATAGCATAGTTTTCAAACACTTAATAATTTAACTATGAGAATATATTATTGTTGTACTGTAGGCAGGTCATCATGTTAGAGTTCCCATTGAGATATTGGAATATGAGCTTCACCTACTAAAACATAGTACCAAAGCCAGTAAATTTTTTCTGACTTTAATTCGACTAACTGTACCTGTGAATGGCACCCCCCTCCTCTACATGAGCTATAATGATGCCATGAGGAGAGCGTTTGGAGCCACGCCCCCCTGCTATCTGTATGCCAAGGCCCTCCTGACCCTTCACCATATGCATCTTCCAGATGTGGTTGCCCTCTCTGGGCTACAAAGGAGAGCAAACAAATGTCAAAAAACATATCACACAGGGTTGAGATACAAATGTCATAATATACATAGATCAGAAGGCTTTAAAAAAAAAAAATCAACCATGCAACCATACTGATTTTGTCAAAATGTAACAAGGGAATGAACAAATTGTTAGAAAGTTATGAAGCCAGGATTGTGTGCAATTTCATTTATTCATTCAAGAGCACTCAAGAGGCTTTGAGTAATGCATGGACACTTTCTGTGAAGTCCATATTTGTAATACATTATTGATAGGCCTACTTTTATGAGGCATTGCAATGCATCATACCAGTTGCTATACATTGGCATAATGCATTATAATGTCTTATGACAACAGTCATAAGGCCTTAAATACAGGCAAAGAGCTGTTAAGGTATTATAGCAACCCATAAGTTCATCTATTATGAGAAAATCAGGACATAGGTTAAACATGTATTGAGCTCTCATTGTAACACTAATACAGGTGTGACTATTCTTAAGGCTTGTCTACACAGGAGGCAGTTAAGTCTCATGCATGTGCACCGCCTGTCTCATGCGTGCTTGTTTCACTACTTTCTTCCATTTTACGTGTGTAACTACAGTGATTGTGTGTTGGGATCTGGGCACTGCCAAAATGCGGGTTTGGCCAACAATCAGCACTGCGTCTGAAAGCATCCTGTGTAGACACTGATGGAGGACTGAAGTTGCTACTGCTGTTCTGTTAATGTGCTGCCTTCAATATGCAGCCTGTGTAGACACAGAGCAAGAGCCAAAGTTTGTGATGTAAACCTGGTCTTATGTGGTGTTGACAGAGAAAAAACTGCCACTTCCTCCGTAAAGACCAGGAAATGGTTTCTTTGCCGGGCTGTATGGTATTTTAGTGTACAGGTGGGAGGAGACTCACAAACAGGGGGAATGTTAATTCAAATGTAGCAGTGCAAAGTTTAGTTATTGGTATTTTGATGGAAATTGAATAGACATCTCATTACTATTTACATTTTTTTTGTCCTTTCAATCTATTAGATCTAGTTTTTAATCTTGCTTTTATTCACTCTATTTTCCAAATTATTCTTTATTTTTTATATTATTATAGCTTAAATCTATTACATTTACATCACTTTTGATTTGGCTCTACTTAATATGGAAGTAGGAGACATTGTGTCAGTGACAGAGTGGGGAGTTTGGCTTTTCATAACATTTAACCCATGAAAACCAAAAGTTACTGGTGATGGTACTCTCAGTTTACTGAGATGAGGTTCAACTTCCTTCTCAACAATACTGCAAGCAACACTTCAGGAGGCTAGCCCATTCCAAATGGGTACGCGCTTCGAAAGGGCACTGCACTAGTACATTTAACTAGAAAGAGTCAAATTGATCACATCACATCAGTTCCAAGATGTCTGATTAGCTGCCTGTTCATTTGCTGCTTCCATCGTGACTTTGCTCCACATTATAATGTACCTCTGATGTGCCAGTCAATTAAGGGACTTATTTGGGCTGACCAGGTCATCTGTTTGCTTCAGCGTAAAATCAACAGTTTTACATTCCTGTCTGTTTACAAAATTTTAAATAAAACATATTCTTATATATGTTTCAGATATATCTTTTCAATAAACCCATGCTTATCAATTCTTTGGATCTTGGTACCACAACAGGAAGTTGCTTTTGCTTTGTAGAGAGCAACACTCTTTTCTGATGCTAATCAATCAAAGTGTCCATGCTTTGATGCCTTGTCTTATTCTCTCTGAATTAGCTTCATTAGCAATTTGCTTAGAAGGTAGTAGAGTTAGGTATATAATGAGAAGGGAATAATAAAAAGAACAGAATGTTAGATTTCTTTTTAATAGTAACTCTCTGGAGTGGAAGGTGGCAGTAATGCACCAAATGGATGCCAACCGCCATAAAACTGGACGAAGAAGAAGAATTTGAGGAACTGTTTAGAACTGCAGTGATTAATGTTGGCCACTACGGGGCAGGAAACATCAAAATAACCTGACAAATACAAACCGTAACTACTGAAAATTATATCTATGCACAACTTACATTAGAAAATATGTGTTTTCTAGTAAATGTAATGCCTCCCAGATTTTTTAGTAATGTAATAGGATATGTTGATATTTAACATATCTGCAAAACATTCACTGTCAATGTATTTAATATCCTACAATATCTGCTCCTAGCAATGGAAGCGTTGGTTGGCATGGGTTTTGTTTAGACAACTCAAAGCACCAAAACCACCAGCTTTCCTGAACCTTAATCAACTGTTTTACTTGACTAAATATAACTGCATTCGAGACAAAAATGTTTTACGAGCCGAACAAGCTCTGCAGAGCTGCAGAAGTACATGATACATTTTTGGTTCATCATTAGGGGTGACCTGTTTGACCCCTTTGATAATGCTCAAAGGACAGCAAACACTCTGCTGGACCAACTACCTTAACCTAGAACTGAATGTATAGTAGAGACATACACAAACTCAAACGCACATTGCTCTTAGTGCAAAAAGAGAACTCCTAAAGACTGCACCTGAGATACTAAATCTGTCTATTACTCCAACATAATTCATAATTCAAGATAATTTTCTACAGACATCTCTGAACCAGAGGACTCATGACTCATGGACATAAGTGTACTTATAAATGCATTGTTTATCCAAAGTGCTTCACAATTTGCCTCTCATTCTACCACACTGATGGCAGCCAGATGCCATGCAAGGTACTAGCCTGACCAACTTGTGGTCAGTGTCTTCCCCAAGGACATTTCGACATGTGAACAGGAGGAGGTGGGGATCAAACCGCCAAACGTGTTACAAACTCTACCTCCTGAGCCACAGCCCAACCAAGTAAAGTCTGTTTATTGCACTGCATGATTTCCAAATAAAGTTCAGGTTGAAACTGCTCTCCTGTCCACATATGCATGCCCCCTCTCTTTCGCTCGCCCTCTTTCCTTCTATCTCTCTCTCTCTATTACTTCCATCCTGATGCTATCCATGGTTCTGAAACATTGCAGGTGTATTGCCTCAAAAACTCTGAGCTGACCAAGGAATGAGCTTACTTTTGAACTAGAATTAATCGACTGGTTTTTCAGTTGTTTATGCTTTATCTTGACTGAATGCATTTTATTGTTTGACTTTATGAAATGTGATTCAGCATTTTCATTTTCCTGGCCTGAAATAATTTGCCTCAATTTCGAATAAAATCCCTTGTCTTCAGATTAAAGGTGTAGGTGGTGTGTATGTGAGTGAGTAATTGTGTATTAAATTAGAGCACTGTGTCTTACCTGGCTTGAAGATCCACTGCTGAGTGAATCCATTTTGTATTCCAAAAGCTGACTGTGACATCTCGCAGGCAGCGTGGCAGTGCCTCTACTGTGTAGATGCTGGGGAGCAGTCCTCACCTGAGGAGAAGTGTCTGGGCTTTCCTCTATGGGTGTACGTGCAAAGGCGATACACCTTGAATCATCTCCTGGAGGACTGACTCCTGCATCAGTGGGAATAGAAGAGTTGTAGCCATTGTAACAGCTCTTGGGGCCTGAGTCAGCACGGTCCCCGTTGTCTCGATTAAAGGATGATCGTGATATGACACCAAACTTGCGCGTGCGTTTGCAGTTTACCAAGTATTCAGAGGGCTCAGAAGCAGCTCTGCCCTGCTGCTGATCTTTACAGCTGTCACTGCTGACAATGGTACTTAAACTGCCATTGACATTAAAGGGAGGGGGAGGAGCCTTTCGCTTGACTCGTCGCAGCATAATCAGGTAGATACAGCCTCCATTCCAGCACTGGTCAGCCAGGTAACTGTAAAAAAGCATAGACAGGATAACTCTGTCATTACATACAGGTTCAACTATCATAACGAAAAACTACAGTAATTGCATAGATAGGTCAACATCTCCTCACATTTCTACCTCTATGGGTCGAGGTAATCTCTTCACATGAATAACATCATAGTTAGGATAGTTAGACCTGATCCAACATTACACAGGCCTGGCAACTCAAGTGGGAGGAAAAAGCTGACCGAATTAGTTGATGACAAAAAATGAATTGCCAACAATTATGGTAATCAATTATTTTAAAAGTTACTTATTCATCAAAAGTGTTAAGACATTTTCAGGTTCTGTCTTCATAAATGTGAGGAATTACTGCTTTTCTTTATATTAAATATTGTGGCAGCCCTGGAGCGCCAGTATGATCTCCACTCCCCGGACAGCAAAGGCACAGATGGCGGTTGGGTCAGGTGGTGGACGAAGCATACAGACATATTTTTCATTCAAAATGACAAATTACACCAAAAGGAGACAAATTTGCAACTACTATTGTTCTTGAAATATTAAAATTAATATCACTTTATTTTTGTAACCTTACAACATTTTTCTCAAAATAACTTTATTGTTTCTTTATTATTCTAAATAGTGGCCATAATATTCTGTTGCAGAAATTATTGGAATGACGCAAATTGAACTCTGTTTTAGGGAGGATTTTCCCATCAAAGTATTTTAGTTTTACCTTATATCTATTTATGCCTCTGCATGCTGTCTCTCGGATTTCAGAAAAGGACAAGGCAATGATGTGATGATATAAACCATGAGACAATAGAGATTTGTCATTCAGTAGATATTGTGCTACAGCATTTCTACCGTGGTAGCAGTCCCTTTAATATCTCTGGTTGTATTCAGTCATTGTTCTGTTAAAGCGGTAGTGCTGCGAATCATTGAGCAGGACTGCT
This sequence comes from Gadopsis marmoratus, assembly GCA_036023855.1. Lineage (NCBI taxonomy): Eukaryota > Metazoa > Chordata > Actinopteri > Centrarchiformes > Percichthyidae > Gadopsis > Gadopsis marmoratus. The sequence continues at coordinate 11,558 of JAVQJF010094299.1, forward strand.
TTATTGCACTTATATAATGTAGTTCATCATTGCCATCATTTTCACATGACTGGTTCATGGTTTCAGTTTTCATTAAAAGCAGTCTTACCTGGCTCCGCTGACATCTACTCCCACCATCAGCTGCCCATTCAGTGACAGAAGCTCGTCTCTCAGTTTGATCCCCCTACAGCGGGCTGCTGGGCTCCTCTTCCTCACCTCTGTCACCCAGATGCAGCCGACGTCCATGATTGGGCCCTGGTCCCTCCTCCTCCTCGGGCCTCCCTTCTTTCTTCCGTCAGGGTCCCCAAAAATAGGGATGTTGCCGAAGCTGAGGCCAAACTCTGTGGTATCCCCCGCATCTTTACTGAGGGAAACAGCATGAACCTCAACATCTAACCCCTCGCCCAAGGATGGGCTGGCTGATGGAGCTGTGTCACTCTCAATAAAGTTGAGCTTAATGTACTCCACCAACTTCTGAATGGCAGCCAGACTCAGGGACATGTCCTCCACATTAACACTGTTAACACTGCTGCTACTGCACAAACTGCCCCCTTCTCCATTCTGGTGGGAGTCCTGATCCACATGCTGGAGGAAGAAGAAGAAGAGTGAGCAATTAGTAAATTAAGCTAGATGACAACATTGGATGAATAGCCTTTAACAACTAAACTTTCCTTTCCTACCATACTGGTCTTTTGTTCACATTATGAAATGTTACATGCTTTTGCTAGAGACTTATGCAGGTCGTCTACATGGAACATGATTTAGCTGCATTTTTCAGTTGTCTGTCTGATACCTGTCTGACCATACAGATGTTGTCTTTACTGACAGTTACATGTGTTTAACATGTGTAACTTTTAGAATATCACAAAGTTGGCCATGTCCAGGTTGACGGTCAGGGCCAGTGACAGTGTTCTTTCTCACACACAACAAAAGCTGACCATTGTTGTCACCAACAAAACATTAGACACAGCTGGGTGAATAAATGATCAAATGTGCTTATATTTGAGGGATATGGCTGGGATTGCTACATCTATCACTACTGCCTTCTTCTACTGTTTGTCCACCACTACAATGTTGCCATTACAAGTTTGTCAGTCTGTATCTGGAAGTCCCACAGGATCTTGGCGTAGTCATTCTCAACCACCTTCGTAGGTGTGTCCCATTGTGACCTTGGGACTTCCAGCCCATACTTGGCACAGATGTTCCTGTACACTATGCCAGCCATTTGGTTATGGCGTTCCATGTATACCCTGCCTGCTAGCATCTTACATCACCGTTATGTGCTGGATTGTTTCAGGGGCATCTTTGCACAGTCTGCACCTGAGGTCCTGCCTGGTGTGGTAGATCTCTCTATTGATCTTGTGCTCAGAGCCTGTTCCTGTGCTGCCATGATTAGTGTCTCTGTGCTGTCTTTCAAGCCAGCCTTTTCCAGGTACTGGTAGGTTATCGATATCAGTCACTTCTTGTATCTGCCAGTGGTACATGCCGTGCAGGGGTTTTTCCACACATTATGGTTCCACCTTCGGCTCTTCCTCAATGGGCTTCTGCTGCCTGAGGTATTCACTAAGCAACTCATCACTTGGGGTCATCTTCCTTATGTACTCATGAATCTTTGTTGATTCATCTTCGATAGTGGCTCTGACGATCACTAGTCCTTGGCCTCCTTCCTTATGCTTAGTGTACAGCGGGGTATCTGATGATGGGCAAGGCGTAGGTGTTGATAGCTCGGACCGTGTTCTTCCCATTCAGCTGACTTCTCAGGACTTGCCTTACTCTCTGGAGGTATTTGGCTGTGGCTGATTTTCTTGCGGAGGTGGCTGATGGTTGCTCCATTTCGTAGCCGGTATCTGTAGCCAGTCTTTGTGATGAGCTGGCTGAGAGGGTTCAGTCCTATGCAGAACAGCAGAGGGACAGAGCATCTCCGTGGTATATGCCACACTTGATGGTGACTGGTGGAATTGGCTTGAAGTTGGCATCCAGGTTCATTTTCCACAGCCCCATTGAGTTATTGATGAAGGCTCTTAGAGTCCTGTTGGTGTTGTACAGTTCCAAGCATTCCAAGATCCAGGTGTGAGGCATCAAGTCGTAGGCTATCTTGTAGTCAATCCAAGCAGTGCACAGATTGGTCTGTCTGGCCTTACAGTCTCGAGGGACTGCCTTATCTGCCAGCAGCTGGTGCTTTGCACCTCTGGTGTTCTTTCCAATTCCTTTCTGGGCCCCGCTCATGTATTGCATCATGTGTCTAGTCATCTTAGCTGCTATGATGCCTGACAGGAGTTTCCATGTAGTGCAGAGGCAGGTTATTGGCATGTAGTTGGATGGGATTGCTCCTTTCTGGGGATCCTTCAGGATCAGGACTGTCCGGCCTTCTGTTAACCATTCAGGGTGGGTCCCATCCATTAGCAGCTGCTTCATTTGTGCTTCCAGATGTTCATGTAGAGCAGTTAGCTTCTTTATCCAGTAGGTGTGGATGATGTCAGGGCCTGGTGCTGTCCAGCTCTTCATACCTCAGACTCTTTCTTGGATGTCTTCCATTGTATAGGCTTGGTGTTATTGGGGCTTGGTACTCTATCTTGGGGGGTGATGATGATATCTGCCCCCTGACCTGACTCTGTCCTGACCCCCCCTTGCTGTAGCATTCATGTTGTATCTCTTCAGTCTCTAGTTGCGACAGCAGTTGCCTCTTGTGAATGTTGGAACACTGAGCTACTAGTTGTTTCTTGGTTAGTCTTGATGTTGGGTATCGAAGAATCCATAGGTCCCACATCCTCTGCATATAACCCCTGTCCCTGGGGTTACTTGTATAGTAGCATTCCAACAATTCCTTATTCTCCACTCGTGTCCATGAATGTCTCGCTCTTGTTCCAGTAGCCCATTTCTCATCAGGTTGTCCTGGTTCCCCAACACCTGACACGGACTATGTTGATATGGGCGATGTCCGAGCCGGTGTGACTCTCGTATCATCATCACTCATTAGATATGAGGAAGGCAGGTAGCATTAAGGGCGTCGCCTGACGGCCCACACCGGCACAATGATTAGGAATCTAAACCCTGGTATCCTGTACAGAGTATATATATATATATATATATTAACCACGTCAGCTTACATGAAGCCCACACATTTCCATTTATTTACTTAGCCCCCCCCCAATTGTCAAATTTAAACGATATAATCATCATATTGCATCCTGAAAAATAACAATTAAGGTTGAAATATAATAAAATAAAAAGTTGACAAACACTCAACAGTGATGCAAAAACCTTCAGATCAAATTCTCTGAAGAATATGATAAATATGTTTATCGGTACATATCGACAGTCAAGAGTCTGAATGACAAACAAAACACAGAGAAACTGACTAAAAGAAATAAAAGAACAAACTGCTGAAATAAAGACATTAAAGAAATGAACAAAAGACTATTTCTGTGAAGAAGGAAGAAGAAGAATGATGCTGTAATCAGGCCGCAGGCTGTTTCTTCTCAATTACATCCTCCCACACTGCTCAGAGTGTGTGTCTATATAAAGACATGGACAGCTCTGATTGTTGCACCTATGTGTGTGTGTGTGTGTGTGTGTGTGTGTGTGTGTGTGTGTGTGTGTGTGTGTGTGTGTGTTGTGTGTGTGTCTTGCCGCAGTGCCACATCTCTCTCCTCCCACTCTGAAGCTAAAAACAAACGCAGCATCTCCCATTACACACACTGAGAGTCCAATCGATACAGTGAGGCCTCCAGGGGCCCACACTGCACTCTGAGTGTGTGTGTGTTGTTAACAGTCAGCCATAACTTCAGTCTGTTTAAGGTTCTGAGTGTAAAGTTGATCTGAGCTGTTTCTTCAAACAACAAACAACAACAGATATGTAGTCTGTGGCGATGCGTTCACTGTCTTCCATTGTGATGCAGCCCTCCCTCATGATGATGTATTCACCGCGTTCTCTCGTGATGCGTTTACTGTCTTCTCTGCTGGTGATGCCTTTACTGTCTTCCCTCATGATGTGTTACGTGTTTGCTGTCGTGTGGTGATGCATTTAAGTCCCCACACACACACACACACACAGTCTATATTTAGCCAGCTGCTGTGGGAGAAAACTCATGAATTTTTTAAACGGTGTAACTCGGCGTCTATCTCCACTCTCTCTCTCTCTCTGTGGGGATCGCCGTGGCAACCCCCTGGTTTCCCGGGGCGATTAGAGAGCCCTGTTACATCATCATCCTGTCCTCACACACGCTGGCACTCCTGTACTTGCGACGACCTTGGCACCTCCTATAACCCTGTACATCCCACTGATGAAGGTAACTCGCCTCCGTGTGTTGGGACCGCCACCTGTCAGACATCACATGCGTTGATTCATCGTCCATCTTTCTTTTCCAACATGTGGCCTTTCCTTCCTTCTGTCAGGAGTCCAGTCTTTTGGGTTTGTGGGTAAAACCATCTGGAGCCGACCTCGTTGGAGCTCAGTGACTCCGACGGTGCTCAGCTGGTTCCTGCGTTACTTAAAGTCAGTGTCTATAGTTTTCTTGCTTTCAGTCCTCACATGAGATTTGCCGTCTGTAAATGTGTTTTTAAACACCACGGCTGTGAAGGTGCGTTTCCATCGCCGGAGCTTCGACTGGAGCTGTCTGAAAGACGTCGTGTCGTTGTGTCTTCTTCTGCGGTGGTTTAATGGCAGCGACTGGAGGATCAGCGACAGCCAGCTGTCAGACCAAACCTGTTCTACATTCTGCCACCTGCTGCACTGGAGGGAAACGCTGCCAACTTATTTTAATTAGGCCTATTAATATTATTCTTTTGTTAGAAAGGTTAAAAGTACGAGAGATTTACGGGGAAATATTTAAACGCGAGGACGGCGGTATAGAAGGAAAACTACGGTTTGACAGGCCGTCTCTGCTGTCATGGCTGAGGAGGTGTTCTCTTCTTCTTCTCCTCATCACGTCTCTCTGCCCCTCCAGTCTGCTACAGCTTCACCTCCTGCTGTCCTCCTGTCCGTCCCCTCACCCCCATCTCCTCTTCCCTCTCTGATGAAGAACACGACAGACAGACACGTAGCTGTAGGAACAGTCAGCGTCCCTCTGAGGTTTCCTTTTAATTAAAACAACATTTGAACTCATCACTTCCTCCCCTTCAATTACCCCTCGACCCGGCCAATCAGACGCCATCTCGTTAAGGCGCCCGGCCATCAGCAGCGAGCGCTCACCTCTCTAATCTGCCTCCTCTCCGCAGGACACGAAGTACTGGACAGCTAATTAGCTCTGAGCGAGGCGGCGTCTCCCCACTGAGCCCCGAACTTGACCTCCATCACCAAACTTTACCGAGAGCTTCATCCTGCGAAGATCCAACAACAGAGGGGATTGTGGGAATGATGGAGGGGGAGGAGTCAGTCGTCCTGCCAGTTTGTCCACAGAGTCTGCAGGACTCGAAGCTGTCACCTGCAGAGATTAACACAGAACAAAAGAACCAAACTTCACTCAACTTTTAGCAGATTATATGAGTCACGTCTCATATATTCATCACCAACTCAGACTGAAGTCTGACGTTTAAAGCTGCCACGAACCTAAACACTTTTAAAAAAACATGGGCACCTAAACTAGTTCCTCTCCTCCACCTCCTCCTCCCTCTCGAGGGTTTTAAATGTGATATAATTTACAATCTTTATACCCAATAAATTAAACCATGAACTAAAAATTAATGCGAGAAAAATCTCTAACAAAGTAATAATTTTTGAACATTTAACTTAATGTTGATATTTAATTCTTCTGCCAAACTAGATTTATGTGATTAAATGTTGACCGTTTTGAATGAAGTCTGGTTGACGTGAGCAGAGAAAAGCACAGACGCGTCGTCTCAGACAATATTTTATCACATTTTAGCGTAACACATTAGCATCATGGTCATCATCAGTTAACTGTCCTGACAGTTTCTGCTGTTGCAGCATTTAAATATTCAATAATGTCCTAAAAGTCCTTAAACAAATAAAGCTGCACCAGAAACTCCTTTTCAGACTTTAAAGTCTGTTTTTTTTCCAGTGTAAAGCAGAAATATAATATACAGCCGGTTACAACATGAAACACACGGTCTGCTACAAGCATAATGTCCAGGACATAGTCAGAGCCCGGTCGTCAGAAGCAGCCTGTGGCAGATGTTCAATCCAGGATGTAGTCAAGAGTCCAAGAGGAGAACCACTTCCTGTCAGAAACTGATTTTTACAAACTCACAGAAACCATAAGCAGGTTTAAAGATGCAGGCAAAATAATTTTATAGGTTTATTTTTCTGCACCATTTGGTGTCCCAAGTAGGGATGAAAATAAGTCACACAAAGTTAAAAGTGCAAGACAAATTACAGTTCATGTAGTCCAAGATATAGACACGGCCCTGGAGATAAAATCTAAACAAAGCAAAGAGATAATCATTACATTTTCTTTGACCCATTTTGCATCCCAGCTTAACTTAAATCAGTCGTTTTCAGTTTTACAGACTTTCACTCCAACAAGAAGAAATAAAGCACTTTTTTAAAAGCAGTGGGTCATTTTAACTTTATAGATGTACACACACCATATATTATTACAATATATGGACAAGAACTATGACCAGCAAATAGTCTGGGCCGTGAACCATTACATCACGATCGCTGACGGCAGCTGAAACAGGAGACACAGGTGCATTTTCAAAAGTAATAAATAACAGAAGAGTTGCCGAATAAGTTTCACATAAACAACCAAACGCAGATGGCTGTGACGGGCGCGTAGTCCAGGAAATAACCACGGCCCGGACACAAACATTAAAAACTTCATTAATGAAAGGAAAACTTATAATCGCAGTACGTTTGCACTCCATGACATAGCCTGCACCGACCAACAACTTTACCAGCAGTTAAATCTTTTGTCTGAAAGCAAAACACGTCAACAAAGAATTTTGGTGATTTTAGCATCTGCAGCAGTTAGCTTAACGTTTGTCATGTTGATTTACGGGAAACTACTTGTTGCTTTGTGGATATATTCTGCTGCTAGTTAGCTTGAGATGAAGTTCGGCATTCTGTTCACGCTGCTGCCCTTTTCCTTTCTGTCGGATGATGAACTAAAGAATCCATCTTTGACAGGTATATGTTTGACAGCTGGTGCTGAAATGATCATTACTCTCTGCTGTGAAAACCTACAGGAACTCTTGTCCAAAGCAACAGAAGCACAAGGTGAACGTACCGAGCTTTCAGCCACAACTCATGGCCTGCAGCAACACTCTGGTCTTTGCTGAGATCACGGAGATGGAATAGTGATCACCTGACCAATTATGACATTTGCGGTCAGGTGAAAAGGAACTAAACCATCTGCATGACAACCAAGCAAACTGCATCTGCTGCTGAAGGTCATGAGAAGTGGCTGAAAGCAAGAAGGTCAAACTTGTGATATTTTTTCAAAAAATTTCCAAAGTGAGGAAAGAATCTTTAAAGCTCAGCTAAAACATACTTACAGTCAGATCCAGGTCATAGACAGACCCCAGGGTTTTTACTATGATTTTGTCGCAGACATGAAGCCCAAGAAATAGCCAGATCACAACAGAGTTACTGCAGACAGGAACCAATAAAGCAGTCGGTTAAGAGGCCAGACACGTGCGTTCCAGGACCCGACACATTTACAGTCACAATGTTTAAAGTTTTCCAGGTCGTAGCCGGGACTCAGAGGGACTGAGTGGTGCAGTCTAATTACAGTACATTCAACAGCAACATACAAGAGATGAGCCCAACTTTTCTCTTTACTTTCATCTTCTGCACATTTCCTCTCGTCACTGAGAAAATATAGATGTACAAATCCCAGCATTTAGCCGTAGCCCAGCAGGCAGACTAAGGCGGTGAAATCATGAGGCTCCAGACAGTAGTCCAAGCCTGTAGCAGGTCTTACGCCATGAACGCAGGGAATGTGAATGCAATACATGTTGGTTCAGAGGTGTTAGTCTGAGCCCAGTCCATGCCTTCCAGCTGAGGTGAACAGTAGTGAGAAGGAAGGATGGACGGGAATGGACGGATGGATCCAGGCGATAGTCTCATCCCGATCCAGCTGCACTGCCACCAGGACTGCTCTCTTTACTGAGACGGACTAATTCCTGGGACAAAACCTCCAGGTCCTACAGAGACAGACAGTTCTGTCATTTCTATCCAACATCTTGCTGCATATTTTATATAACAGTTTCAGACCATGCGATAGGATCAAAAGGTCCAGAAGAGAGAGTTACCTTCTGCAGGTGCATGTTCTTGGTCAGCTGCTCCTCCAACATGTTCTGCAGCTTCTTGTTCATCTCTCTCAGGTTCTCATCGCCTGGTTTGACCAGATCTCTGAGCACCGAACCCAGACCTCCTCTGTCCCCCTGAGTGCCTCCGTGACCTCCCACTGCACTGCCCGACACATCTGAGGAGACGAGGGTGTGAGGAGAGAGGAGACAAGGAGACGGGTTAGTGAGTATATAAAGCATCAACATAAAGACTCAATGTGTGATTACAAATCAAAGTTTCTCTGCTGGTATCAGCTGACTCACGTCAACACCTTTATAAAAGGAGTTTTACAGATGCTGCTCAGTTGCAGCCTGCAGGGGGCGCTACATAAATAACACTCTAATACACAGACCAAAGGGAAGGAACATGCTGATGTTAAATTACGACACGAGGGAACAGATATGTCACAGGTTCAATTCTAGCCACGGTTCCAGCTCCAACAACACTCTGTGACACTGTAGCAGCTAGATGCTAACATTAGCTAGTTAGCAGTAAACATGCAGCTGAGGCTGATGGGACCGTCTGTAGTTCTGCAGGCATTTGGACACATTAACATGTTGGCCTGATGGTGGCGCTAGATGGAAAGTCACCAAAGATGTTACAGTTCATCCTGAGGGAACATTTCATCACAATCCACCCCATAATAGTTGTTCAGTCAAATATTAATCACACACAAACAGAGACAGACAAAGAGGAAGGAGGAGTATTTGTATCAGTTTCTGTAATTTACAGAGACACGTGTTTATATGTAGCTGACACAGTCATGACGTAGACCGGCCCCTGCTGGGCGACTGTCAGCATCGCAGGTTCATTATTATTATCGACACTACAATTTGTATTAAAGTGATCCACATGATTTATGTCTGCAGCGACGACATCACGAGGAGGAGGGCATGTAACTGAAAGGTGAAGCAGCCGCTAGTTTGAGGTATTAAAACACACCGTGCTGCAGCAGTAAAGCAGCAGAGACGGACTGAGTGAGAAGACTTCAGACTGAAGCTCCTCCCCCTCTTCATCGCTGCTGGTCTTCCAAACACATCATGTTGTAAACCTGGAAAAGTGTGTCTGGCCGTTTGCTCCCGTTGTCTCCCGACACGCAGCCTCCCTGGAAACCTGTGCAGGTAATTCAAGCGGCACATTAAAGTGTCATCGGCAGATAAACGACACGCTGAGGCGGCCAACTTCCTGCTGACCGACGCACTTTGTATTACCTCAGTTTGTACACACTTTTATTTCTCTCATCGAGCTGCCGATCACGTCTTAGAAAGCCTTCAATATCCGATTCATCCCCAGAATAATGTTGAAAGCAGCCGAGCTGTTTTGAAAAACAGGAAACTAATCGGAGCCGTTTCACAGGAAGTGACTGAAGCTTTAACAGGATGCTCCCTTGTTGTGTCCTCGTACTCACGGCGAGCGCACTTTGACATGGTCAAACAGGTTGCTGGTGTTGTCACAACATGACAGCAAATCTCACACGTTACTGATGATTTATAACCAAACCAGGTCCAGATCACAGACGTTCTCCCCTTTTTGGGTAACAATTGTTCCACCTCGGTCTCTGCACCTGGTTCCGACACCCCGTTCATGTGCTGCGACCTTCGTTTCTTTGTCCATAACTGCAGCAGTAAACTGCCTCTCGCTCCTTCTGGTTCACGTCTGACGTTCAGTTTCTGTCCACGTGAACAGCAGCAGACTAGAGATAATATGCTTTATGTTTTCTCGGCAACAAAATAAAGACACGTATTCAGACCAGCACTGAACTTTATATAAATAAAATAAAGGCCTTATTGCTATTTTTAATATTCATCACAGTAATGACGGTATTACAAAATATACGTGGTGGCAGAACGTGACACAGGTGACGGTGCAGAAACCGGTGCATCGTCATCATCAGGGGTACAAAGATCAATAATGCTCATTGACCAATCAGAGCTGTGTGGGCGGGACTGAGATCAAATCGACAAGACAAGCACTTCCTCTGCATCCTGTGTGTGTGTGTGTGTGTGTGTGTGTGTGTGTGTGTGTGTGCCACCTATGCGGCTGTCCATCACGTAGGTCTCTATGATGGCGCTCTTCCTGCAGATATCGTCAGCCATCGATGAACAGCTGACCTCCAAATGTTTCACCTGAAGGAGTAAAAGAACACAAAAGTATTAGCATCACAATACACTATAAGTACTAAAGGTAAAAGTACTCATTATGTGGAATGGTTCATTTCAAAATAATGTTTTTTATATTATTGAATTATAATTATTGATGCATTCATGTGTTTCAACTGATTACTGGGCATCTTACAGTAATCATTAGTTGATTATATTTTGGGTTAATTATTGGACTCTGCAAAGTAACTAAAGCTGTCAGAGTAATGTAATGCAGTAAAAGTACATTTCCCTCTGAACTGTAGAGCAGCAGAAAAAAAAAGTAGCATAAAATGGAAATACTCCAGTAAAGTTCAAGTGTCTCAAAGGTTTACTTGAGTACAGTACTTGAGTAAATGTACTTAGTAAAGTAAAATAGATGAAACACTGATCTGAAGTCAGTCAAAACCCAAAAACCCAGGCTGCTGTATGTAGTCGAGCATGAAGAGAGTCCGACCTCACTAACAGCAGAATCGCTGCAGAGCTCAAAATATAAAGCTTCTTCTGAAAACCTCGAAGTACAGCCGAGACGTTACAGCAGGACGTGGCGACGGCTGGACTGGTGTTTGCCAGGCGGACAGAGGCGGGACGTGCGACATGTGGGTGTCATGGTAACAGAGAGCCGCTCACCTTCTCCTCCAGCATCCATTTCTCCTGCTGAACCTCGGCGAGTCGCAGGAACAGCTCCCCGACCTCGTCGTCCGATAACTCGGCAGGACGCTGAGACTGAGGGCTGCCTCCTCCAGACTGACGGGCAGAGAACAGACTTTCAATGAGTAATGCATTCATGTCAGAGCCGGACGACAGACCTCAGCTGCCTTGCTCCGGGACACCGTGGCAGCGGTTTTTAGGTGCGAAGGCCTCAGCATGCTTCACCTGGAGGGTTCAGCTGATCGTCGAAGGTACGCTGCTCGTTTTAATCTAAACAGATTTCACAGTAAAGGTTATTCAAGCTACACGGCCGCGTCGTCAACGCCGACGGACAGAAAGGCAGCGTTACTTTATGTAGGTGTGTATATGTTCAACACGAACAGTAAAACAAGCTCACTGCGGTTCAAAACTCATCTTTTGACAGCAACAATCAATCAGCCGGACTCTGGATGTAATCTGTAAGAGTCTTTACTGTCACAGTGATACAGTATTTACGTTTGGGTGGAATAAAGATTAGCAATGTGTCGTGGAGAGACGGACGCATTTCCACCGTTATCCTCAGGGGGTCGTTGGAGAAATTTGGTTTGAAGCCACATGAAATGCTTCCGATTGTATTGACACACGTTCAACATGAAGCATACTGAGGTGTTTATGATGGGAACTGTTGCAGCAGCAGGATGTCACGTGATGCTGTTTGCTAACGACGACCGAAGCCCCACAGTAAAATGGAGTCTGTCAGCTGTTTACAGCGTTTCTGTCAACACACACACGATGACACAGGAAAGGAGAGAAAACAAAACGCCGAGAAATTAAATGTAAAATACCACGACGCAAGAACAGAGTAGTGAAGACGGGAGGAGAAAATGAGACAGAGGATGGATGATGGGATGTTACATGTCGCCGTGGCAACAGATGTCATCACTAGAGCTGTCAGGCCGCCTCTCTCAGGTCACGCCCCGACCCGTCACAGAGATAACAGAGTGACACGGGATGACAGGTGGGACGGAGAGAGAAAATCAGGGACACGAAAACTGTGGTGTTGGAAAGGCTCAGGTGCTTTAGGCTCCACCCACCTTGTTCTGATTGGTCGGCTGCGCCTCCTTCATCATGTCTCTGTAAGAGAAGGAGGAGACGGAGGACGAGTCTCCGGTCTGCTGAGTCCGACTGGGACTGTTGATCTCTGACAGAACCAGCTCCTCCAGACCTGCAGAGGGAGACGGGGACCCTGATCAGTGCCAGTTTCAAACTGTCCCTTTAATGCAGTGGACCGTCCCTTTAATGCAGGTGCTCTGAGTGGGCAGAGAGATAAGTAGGCTACTTTAAAATGTCTGATTCTCAGGTTTGTGCAGAAGAGCCTTTAAACATTAATCACTATTCATTGATTATACATGATGCTGAGGACTGCCCACTCAGAGTGTGTGTGTATTAAAAATCAGTGTTACAGCAGGTTGTTAAAGTAGAAAGAAAATAGAAAGAAATGCAACAAAAGACAGATAACGAAAAAACAATGCAGTTAAACAGAGAAACAGAAACGGGCTGTGTAGGTGTGTGTGTGTGTGTGTGTGTGTGTGTGTAGGTGTGTGTGTGTGTCAGCAGACGCCAGTGTGTCCACCTCAGCTCTGGGAATCAGAGCGCTGCATTAAATATTGAGCAGCAGGTTCCGGGCTGAGCCAGAACCTCCTGACGCAGGGTTAGTGCGCCGCCGATTATCGGACCCATCGGCCACGTTACAATCACATCTCAGCCACACACACACACACACACACACACACACACACACACTCTGGCCAAGCACTGTTGTCTCTCCTCACTGAAGCATTTAAAGGCATTTAGGGGGTTTAAATACTCTTCCAGTTACTTTCAGTGTCACATCAGGTTCTGTTCCACTGACAGTTAATGGAGCTGCGAGTTTGTGGCGATCAATAACCTGCAGAACAACATGGACACCGTCTGAAATGTCAGCCGCTGCAGCCCGGACTTTGGGTTCACGCTGCTATTTTTGTCCATTACAGGACACCGGAAATCTACTTATTGTTTCATTCTCCCTCTTATCAAATACAACTGCAGAAGTGCACAGTTCATGTTACAAACTTCTCTACCAGGAATGTGCACTCGCAACACAGCTGCTGGAAGACGACCACGAGCCTTTCAGTCACCGGGGCTGCATCACGCCGTGGCTCGTAACACCGTGTCCCAACTGAACGAGACGCGAGCGTCAGCGACACAATCAGGCGTTTTGAGCTGAACCTTTGTCAGGTGCCGTTGGAAGCCTGGATCACAGCCGATACACGAGGTTGAAGTGAGGAGGAATCTCTATGATACCTGAGCTGCAAAGAACAACAAACTCATATATTGGATAAACTGTACGCTATTTCCAGTCAAGTACCCTCTAAATATCACAATACGAAGTGCGTTTCCTGTTTTAAAAAAGTAACATTAGGAAGGTAACGAGTACTCAGCCATCTTTAACTTGACTGGTTTTATCTTCGGTCTGCCGTTGAACACACAGCTGATCGGTTCGTGCACATTCAACGGATTCTGCGTCCGATGCGACACGATAGTCGGACACTCGCTCGCTGTGAGGACACACTGTCAGAATCACTAGATGGTTAAAGCAGTTAGCACTAACAAACCAATGATTCTTCTCCGAGTTTAAATCTGGACGACATTCACACAAAGTCTTCCGCCACCAACTTAACAAAACCCGGCGGAGTAAACCAACTAAGACCAACGGCTTTGTTGTGTTGTGAGGTTTGACATCGTCCTCCTACTGTGAGACGGTCAAATCACCTTCAACACATTTACAGGCCCTGAAATGAAGCCGCAGTCTGTGGACCAGAGGGCCCCAGGTGTGTCAGTACCTGTCCTGGTCTTGCTGTTGGTCAGGATCTCCTGGAGTCTCTCCTGCAGTTTGTCAGCTCTCTTCCTCTCCAGCTGCAGCTGCCGCTTCAAATCCTTCAGCTGCACACACACAGACACACACACACACACTTTTTAATTATTATTTTCCATGCACGACTGCTCTTGAATTATTCTGCAAAATATTTTCCGTCTCTATATTCTCTCTCTCATCTCTATTCAAATTTTGATATTCTGTCTGTCTCTCCTCCGTCTGTCCTCACCGCTGCACTGCCCTTCTTTTCCAGGATCCTCTGTCCGTCCACAGTGTCCTTGATCTCCTACAGAGAGACAGACAGGTTGTCAGGAGAGCAGCAGAGGTTTCACACAGGTAGAATCGAAGCGTCCTCAGTTTCAGTTGTTACCTGTTTGAGTTTCCCGATGGTGTCGTCGTGTTCGTCCTTCTGTTTCTCCACCTCCACCAGCTGCTGCTTCAGTCCCTCCGTCTCTGACTGCTTCTCCTGACAGACAGACAGACAGACAAGAGTTCTAACAACACGCTGGGACCACAGGAGAAACTGCTCACAGACAGTGCAGGAAATGTAAAAAATATTTGTGGCGCAACTTCTAAAAAATTGGGGCATTTCCAAAATGTTGTGGGCACTGTTACAACAAACAGCTGTTTGTTTGCTATTTCTAACATTGAATCGGGAGAACAGGAAGGAAGCAGGATGCAAATTTGTTCATTTAAACAATTTTTAGGATATAAAACAGATTATCAGTGTTTTCGTGTTGCTCCGCACCGTCGACTCAGTTACAGTGTTTCCGAATGAAAATAAAGTGATGTTTAATGTAGGATTAGAATAAACTAATATCTTTCTTTCTCGAAATCTTGGGAGGAACTTTTGCCTCTTCATCAGAGTTTTTGGGGGAAAATCAGAGATCTCTTTGGGCAACATGTTGGTTTCAGCTTTTTACTAGATTTTCATTTACTTTCTATGAAAATCAACAAAGTTGAATCTCGCTGCAGATTCATTCAAACATTTAGTGTCTTTATATCCAAATTAAAGCTCATGGATCAAAACATGCAGAAAACACGAGTCACAGAATCTCTTTCTTACAGAAGGACACAAATGTGTAGGAACTAAACCTGAAACTGAAGACGGAGGTGAAGAGACCAGACAGAAAACGACACCTGACACACAGCGTACCTGGCGAGCACCCGACCTGCCGCTTCCATCATTAATTAACTTTTCCTATTAAGTTTCCTGGTTCTGCTCTTTAGTAGCAGGCAGTCGTCCAGCAGATAACACACAGTAATCAGTGACAGGCCTTCAGGGAGAAACCGTTTCCTCAGAGGACCACAAAGTCAGTCTCGTAATCTGATTGGCCGAAAGGACTTATTACAGCCTCACTGACGTATCCCATGATGCACAGCAGGTTGAGCTTTAGTGGTTCGAAGGTGAGTGCTTCCTTCTGGTGTGTGCAGGGTTAATGTTTGTGATGATTGATTTTAAACTTCTTTTACTTGTTTACGAGGCTCTTAGTGGTTTGGGACCAGCCTACGTTATTGAATCTTTGTCGTTTTACAATCCTAATAAAGCCTCTTAGATCCTCTGCTGCTGCTGTTTTAAACATAAACTCTCACACGCAGAAGAAAACTGGCAGCTCAGCATTTTATAAAAGTACTAATATCTCACTGTAACAACACTAAGTCCTGCATTTAAAATGTTCCGTCAGTAAAAGTACCTCAACATTTGTACTTAAGTACAGTTTGAGGGTGAAGTCTCGTCTTTCTGTGGTGCAGCTCAGAGCATCAAAGAGCGGAGGAGTCAAACAAGACAGGAAACAAGAGCAGAACCACCACAGCGACACCGAACACTGATCCGGCTTTACTGCCACACACTGATGGAACCAACATGCTCACAGTGTGTGTGTGTGTGTGTGTGTGTGTGTGTGTGTGTGTGTACCTCCAGGTGAAGTGTGTGTTCTTTCTGCAGCAGCTTGATCTCCTGCTGATGTTCCAGAGAGTTCTTCTCTATGTTCTCCTGCAGAGATCACGTAAAGTTAAGAACAGTCCTCCACAGGTTCACCACCACACTCCTGCACCTCCATCGGACCGACGATGGACAGCTCTGGACAGGACCTGGCGCCTGCATTACCCACAATGCAACTCCACCTGCTGACAGTTGTGTAGCTAGAGGCTAATGTAGCCTGCAGCAGAGATGCGCGACACAAACAGAATGTTTCCGTCTGCAGCTACGACCGACGCTGACTCAAGTGACATCACTCGAGGACATTTATCAGACTGACCACAGCGCCCCCTGGAGACACTAAAGGCTTTACACCACTTCACCTGCAGCAGGCTCTATTGTAGTGGAGAACAGGCTGGTTTCTGCGTCTGTGGGAAGATGCTGCTGTGCGCCTGAAGCATGACAATCGCATGAAACATCCTGTTTCTTAAATACAGCCGACAGGAAGAACATACGTGTAGAATCGATTCACACAGATCTTGAAAGCCGACAGTATGCTCTGCTACACCTGTAACCACGCCCAGCAGTGACGTCACAGAGCACTGAAAGCCCCTGGAGAACCCGTACGTCCACATCACTGCAGCCAGCAGAGAAGGACCACAGGAAGTATAATTTACTACCAGCTAGTTAACTGTCACACTGACCTCAGCCTCCTTGAGTCGTCTCTCGAACCATCCTTTGGTTCCCTCCATGGACAGAACCTGAGCCTGCAGATCCTCCACCCGCTGCTGAAGACCTTCCAGCTCCTTGGTCCGAGCCTGGAACCACAGACAGTCCAGGAGGAAACATGTCTGCTGCTTTAAACAGTCACGTGTATTTTCCAAACTTCCATGCTCCTTCTCCTGAATTCCCTCCTATTTACCTTTTCATCTCTGAGCTGCTGTCGGATCTCCTCCTCAGACCGGTTCTTGTCTTCATGGAGTCCTCTGAGCTCCTTCTCATAGCGAGCCCTCACCCCGAGAATCTGGGGGGGGGGGGGTAAGGAAGCAAAGAGAGGAAACAAGGAGAGGAGAGGAAAGAAGGAGAGGAACCAAAACAAGAGTTAAATCCTTCAGACTTCATTCACAGAATCTGAAGAAACAGTTTTGTTTTCCTACACATTAAAAACCTGGAAAGACACAAAAGAAATAAGAAGAGAAAGAGGCCAGAGATTATTAACAAGAAAAGACAAAGAATAAAACAAAAAACAACAAATACGTAGATAAATAGGAACAAATATCATAGAAGAGAAAACCTGAGGGAACACATGTAAAAGTAGAACATGAACTCTGCAGCTGCTCTGTCTCTCACCTCCTTCTCGTGCTGTAGTTTGAGGTCTGACAGCGCCTCCTTGTGGTCAGACTTTTCCTGGCTCAGCTGTATGGCCATGTCATCCAACATGGCCTTCCTCTTCTCTGCTGTCTGCGCACACACACGCATTATGTTTGTGATGATCATTAGTGTTTTTGGAAGTTTAATGTGTCCTTATGTGTTCATGCATCTCTGTGTGCTTACGTGTGTGTGTGTGTTCGTGTGTGTTCGTGTGTGTGTGCTTACGTGTGTGTGTGTGTGTGTTCGTGTGTGTTCGTGTGTGTGTGCTTACGTGTGTGTGTGTGTTCGTGTGTGTTCGTGTGTGTGTGCTTACGTGTGTGTGTGCTTACG
>JAVQJF010094301.1:0-52634 GCA_036023855.1 Gadopsis marmoratus
ACACTGTAATACACAAATACTGCAATGCAATGCAATAAATACTGGTAAGTTTATCTTAAGTTATGTTGTTTTAAACAAAAAGGATTGTATATTTTTTGTGTATTTTCTTAAGCTTTCAGATTTTTTATATATATATATATATATATATATATTTACAAAGTTTTCTATGGAAATAAATAATTCTAAAAATATATATTGTTTGTTGTCTTTTCATTTATTGAAGTGTCGCAGTTAAGGCAGGCTGTGTTAAGTACAATTGCCTTTTCTGTATTGTTTTTGCATACATTTACTTTTGGGCCACCAAACATGTACTTTGGCCACCAAACGTAGGGGCTTGGTGGCCCGCGGAACCAGTGCTTAAAAATATTAGCGTCTATCTCTGCTATTTGATTTTCCTCGACACAGCTCCACATGTAACCACAGGAGAGGAAACATTTACATGCATCACCGTGCTCAGATTCAAGACCAGGAGACTGAGTAAGACAGAGCTGATAACAAGGACGATGGATGATTTTTAAACACTTACCCCAAGCCTCCTCTTCCTCTTGGTCCACCTCGGCCACCTCGGTCAAATCCCCGATCATATCCTCCACCACCTCGACCTCCAAATCCACTCCCGCGGCCCCTGCCACCACGGCCCTCTTGACCTAAGTAACTTCCGTCAGGGCTATCGTACCCTCCACCTCCTCCTCCGCTCATCGGTGGACTGTCGTCTCCGTATCCTGAGAGAGAGTTGAGACAATCAACGTCAACAGATTCACCCATTTGAGAGCGCTCTGAATGCCAACACTGCATCATAAAATCACAAACTATGTTATAGCATGGTCTTAGATTTATTTCTATCCAAATCACTCTAGAAGACTGTGGTACACTGTAGACACAGTGTATATTGAGGTGAATGGAGATTAATACAATTTGATGTGCTCAAAGCTCTAAAATAATTACATTTGAAAAACACAACAGCAACATGTTTTTCCAGAAAGCATACCCGCTGTAAACGCTTTTCTTTGGAACTACATTTCAACTAAAGAAAGACCCTGAGCTGTACAATGTGCAGAAGTATGTCATAACCAACTTTGCCCCCAAATATTGTATGAATGGCCATTTTTATTCATTGAGGTTTTCAATTTTCACTACTACAAACTGGTGTTTGCAAGAAAATCTGAAGCTTTACTCTACTCCTCTCTTGAATTATTGAACTTGAAAAAATAAGCAAAACACATAATGTATACATAAAGAGTTAATATAAACCCATCCCTTACCTCCTCCACCTTGACCATACTGGCTCTGCTGACTGTAGCTTTGTGGAGGGGGGGAGTTGTAGTTTGGAGGCTGGTTGTAGTGACCTCCTCCGTGTTGGGGTGGTTGGCTCCCGCTACTCCCATATCCACCTGTCTGACCGCCACTGCTGCCGTAACCACCTCCACTCTGCCCACTGCTCGGTGCCTGGTTGTAGCCAGGGGCCTGCGAGTTACCTTCATATCTGTTGAAGGTGGGGAGGAGAGAAGCATTACGCGAGCAAGAGAAACCTAATCAATCTTTTCTAAAATCACAAGACCCCTTCATAGTTATCTTTTTGCACTATTTACAATTACATGTCATTCCAGTAGTTCCTCAGACAGTCACTTTAACTGACAGAACAGAAAGGATGTTTCAGCACTATGACAACCAGTAACGTGTGTGTCGTGAACAGTCTTAGCTGTGGCATAATTGCATATTCAACACGGTTTTGAAATGAATCTTGTGGCACCCTTGGCCTGTCATTATGGGCTCTCACCCACATCCCCCCAGAATCTCTACTCCTGTTGGAGTCTGCAAATTAGAAGCAGAAGCTGCTTGTGCCTTACCCTGCAGAGGATGAAGAAGGAGGCTGCTGCTGGCTGTACCCAGAGAAGGATGACTGCTGGTTGTAGCTCATGTTGGAGGGCTGGATGCTGCTGTTATAACCTCCAGAGCTATAGGACTGACTGGAATGATTATAACCACCACCACCCTGGTTAGAGGGTGGGGAACCGTATCCTCCTGGGAGAAGAGAGGAGCCAGGAAATAGAAGTAAAGTTAACCACACCACAACGTGTTACAGAAAAACTGCGTTTGAGCCGTTACTGAGTCTCCTTCTACCTGACTGCGTTTGACCATAGCTGCTGTATCCTCCCTGGTTGTAGGAGCCGGAGCTGCTGTCAGAGCTCTGGTTGTAACCTCCGTAGCCCTGCTGGCTGTAGCTCTGGCCAGAAGACTGACCATAGCCCTGGTTAGCACCACCACCTCCTCCACCTCCACCTCCTCCATAGGCCCCATAGCTGCAAGAGGTTAAAAAACATAATTTTCACACACCAAACTTGAACACATTGCTAAAAAATTACTCTGTTCAGAGTAAGCACTTTTCTATGTCTTTCGAAGAGTATTAAAATTTTACCTACCCCAAAAACGAGATATGTTTCTATACTAGGTATTTAAATGAGAATGAAGGGAGCTCTTGATGTATTTATATAGGAAGTGTAAATATATTTAGACTAAACAAATATGAACAAGAAAATCTGAAAATCCAGTGACCCCATGCAAAATCCTGACCCCAAGGATGGGGAAACTCTAATTTATGATTATTATATTACTTACCCCTGGGCAGATGTTTGGGAATAATCTATGGAATAAACAAAATGCAGTGTTTTTTTTTTTTAAGTCTTCATTTTTACAAAGCACAGATCTAATTGGGCTGATCCAAGCTTCATTCACATTGCAAAATATGAGTAAATATTAATGATAGTAAAAAAATGAATTGATTCAGTGGGTTTCGGTTTGGCAAACATGGGCTACAACAGAAATGATATAAGACATATTTTATTTTTATGACTTAAAAAATACCATAATCTTCTACCACATCTATAAAATACGATGAGCAATTAACCAGCAGTGTAATGAAGTTATAGCTGAAGCTGCATGTTGCGCCGGATAATCAAGCAGCTTTCATTCATTTCAAACAGGTCGTTCAATGTTCTTTCGGTAACACGAAAATGACGTTTTAACTGTAAACTGAGATCTGATGGACGTCGCCTTTACCTCCATCATCTAAACCGAACCGTGTTAAACCCGCAGCCCGTGAGCCGCCATCTCAAACCGGGTCAGTGGCACAAGCGACCTACTGTGGCTAACGTTAGCAAGAAGCTAAATGCTAAGTGAAAATACCGGTGTCTTTATGCTAGCAGTACGTAGCTCAGCGTTAGCTTGCCGGCAGGTTTTCCTGTAGTCGAGCAGGCGATGCTGCGGGAGCCTTCTGTAATCTCAACGAGCGGTTTGAAAAGAAAAAAAAAGGACTTTAAGCAATAACGTTCATTTAAACATATATAATTATTAGCAGCTAGCTAATGACTAGCATTAGCCGACCGCAACGTTAAATACTAACTAGCGTCTCGTCACTAGCTAGTCGCCGGTAACTAGTTAGCTGTGAACATAACGCTTTTGGTTTTCTTACCGTTAGACGACATTTCGACTAACGCGAAACTGCCTTTTTAAACCTTTAACACAGCGCGTTGTTTACGGACTGACTGAACCGATGAGGAGGAGGGTGGCCGGCCAAGATGAAGATGGATGCACGAGTCCTGCAGTTCCTCCTGCGGCCGCAGGTGGGCGGGCAGCAGTACATGTCTGCTGGATGTGTGGGATCCCTTCCTGCTGGTGACTGATGTCTGACAGGAGGCCTGCTGCTTGTATACTATTGGATACTTTAACCTATGGCTGCATCATATGTTATCATCTGATCATATGATAATCTGAAATGTAACTAGTAATTATACCTGTTAATTGAAGTGGAGTAAAACTACAATATTATCCTCTGGAATATGGTGGAGCAGAGGTTTTGAGTAACAGAAAATGGGAATACTCATTACAAGTACCTCAAAATTGTACCTGAGTAGCCTACAGTATCTGGGTAATGTACTTGGTAACTTTTCACCACTGATTATGAGAACTGTCTGTATTTTAGTGAGGCAGAGCAATGCTGTCCTCCAATCTGTGTTACAATGTTCACCGTACATTAACAGACTCTGAAGTTATTTTTACAGACTGATTGACTGCATTTATGGATTATCAGGCACAGGAAAAAATAATCTACAGGATAATATGTTAAAGTGAAAACACTTATTTCCAACATGGTCCCAAGATGTTAGAAGACAAAGAAGCACCAGACATTCAACACGGAACCTAAACAGCACAATCCTGAAATCCAAAAGCACATTAACACAATTCAAGAAATAAAAAAAATAACTCCTACATCAATAACAAGAGCAACTAAAATAACAATATCATTGTGAATTATAAAATAAATCTGTTACCCTGTTCTGTAAAAAATGCTCTAACCTGACCTCTATCTCATATTTAAAACCTGATGACAAACACTTCAGAAGTAAACTTGGGCCCATTTATAATGTTTGTGTCTGAAATTACAGAGTGTAAATTGACACTGCAGCGTTCTTGTCTTCTCGTCACCATGACAGCAAAGTTTCCACAGACAGAAGCAACCGGACTTTTCTCAGGTGAGAATCAGCAGGGCAGAAGATGAAGGTGTCGTCATGATTGACCTCATTTCTTCATGTGGGGTTCAGTTCTCTCTTTATTCTTTCTTACAAGAAATTTAATTTCAAATTGTACAAGTTGCCACTGATCTCTGTGATTTCTGTTGATTTCTACCTGTAAAGCTTTGATTAAAAACTACGTTAATGTCAGCATTTCCCTCAGAATTCAATGATTGAAAATTTGGAGATGGTTAACTTCAGGTTGATACTTGTCATAGTGGTGGAAAGTAACTATAAGTACATTTACTCAGTACAATTTAGAGGTACTTGTACTTCCCATTTTCTGCTGCATTATATTTTATACTCCACTGCAATTCAGGGAGAAATATTGTACTTTTTACTTAACTACATTTATTTGATAACTTTAGTTACTTTGCAGATTCAGATAATTAATATAAACTGTAATCAACAAGTAAATTATGATGTATTATTATTGATAAAGATGAGACTTTACTGATCTTGTGGCGAAGCTACCCAGTAACATGGGGCTGTAGCTGGGAGGATAGTGCGGTTGTCCATTAACCCCAGGGTTGGTGGTTCGATCTCAGCTCCCGCGGCCTACATGTCGAAGTGTCCCTGGGCAAGACACTGAACCCTGAGTTGCCTCCGGCGGAGGCCAGTGTGGCAACTGTGTCCCCGTCGGTGTGTGAATGGGTGAATTAGACTACTGTTCAAACTTAGATTACTGGTACAGCGCTTTGGGAACCGTTTCGTTGAAAAGCGCTATATAAGAAAGAGTCCATTTACCATGAAGGTGATGAACACATAAATTCAATAATATAATCTGTCTCTTAATCTCTCTGAGATTAAAGCTGTGAATCCACTTTCTGTATGTTCTGGTTTATCTTCTGTAGTTCAGACAAGAAAAGAAACTCTAAGAAGCTTTGGCTGAAGTGATGGACGGTGACCAGAGGTTGGCCCACCGTGGCCGGCAGTGTCAAAGTAAAGCAAAGACCTCCAGACCGAGGTATCTGCATCAGAGCACCCTAAACTTGGGTGACACAGCACCCAGCTACACCACCACACACGACCAGGTCAGCCCACTGCTAATAACTGGTTCTGGTGTCAGATGAGTCAGTTTAAGGACGATACTCAGTCTGCAGTCGTCTCTTCATGTTCGTCAGAGTTATTCTGGAAGGTGGGCTGACGGACGTCCTCTCATCTTCCATCTGAGGGATCCCAGCTTCCCTTCACAGCATCAGACCCGGCTGGATCTCAGCAACAACACCTCCCCGGCGCTGCAGTCGCACACTAAAGAGGTGCACGGGCCCAAACACATCCCTCCGGTAAAGCTGCAGCGTAACGCAAAACTCCACACGGGAATACATCACAGTCACTCCATGCTTCATTTCATAATTTTAGTGTATTTTTATTTATTTAGACAGCTTTTGGGTTGTTTAAAGGGGCTATTCAGGTTCTTTCCATGAAATATTTTATGTGATTCTGTTACAGACTTTCCCTGATTATTTCACATTTTGTGGCATCTTTTGTTGTTTGTCTCCAACACATTGTTACTGGTGCCTATGTTAGCCAGAACAGTCTTGAAATTAGATTTTTAATTTCAATGAGGCTTTCTTGGTTAAATAAATGTTAAATATTGCCTCTGGTGCTCCATTAAAGGATCGCTGTGGAGGTTTTCAGCCTTGTCAGCCTGTATCAGTCTTTCAATTTATGAGATTAAGTGCTCAGAGGTATTGTTATTTTCTGTTTATGTATCAACATGTATCAGCACTATGGAGTTCTGGTGTTTCTATGGACCCCTAAAGGCTTAATTCATCACTATTAGTTCATTCAGCAAATTAAGAAACACTTGTTACTTCTTGTGTCTTGCTCCCTCTCACCCTTCTGTACCTCCATCTTGGTCCAGCGGATCGACCCGAAGACGGAAAACTGGGCTCGGTATTGCAGTGGCCAGGCCATCAGAGCGATTACCAACCCACAGGATCTGTCCGAGTACCAGACCACCTACAAATCAGAGCACACACTCCCAGTAACTGACGGCTCTGCACATCTAGCCGGCGGCAGACCAACACAGTGGCACCAACACAACATACTGACCGGTAATGTGATCCCTTGACTCGTAGATTGTGTCAGTGTTATCAGACATTTAGTCACAGGAACATTAGTCAGGTTTTGGTTCTAGAAAGCTTTTGATTGATTTGGGTTGGGACTATTTTTCTGGTTACATGACACCCAGGGTGATCAGTAAGGTCGCACATGACGTTGTAAAAATCACACGGAATGGGTTCAATTTCACCTAAATTATTCAGACATTGAATAACATGTAAAATTGCCAGTACGCTGTAATTAAGTGCATGTCTGAAAGGGGCTTCACTGTGACCATTAGAGAGCAATGAACATGATCATTAACTCCCATCCATCTCAGCTGGATTAAGACAGATATTTATGCTTATTATACTTATTCTTTGGATGTGCCAATACTTATAATATACTTTATGGGTCAGTATAAACCCCTGCATGGAATGCATTCCAACAAACAGCCCTGCAGTAAATACTGCTTTGTCAATGTTTTATCTACTTTTATTTATATACTTCGCTGTGGGCAGAATATTAAAAAATATTGCACTTTTGTTTTATTTTGAAAGCAGTTACAGGAAGTGCTCTTTTGCTATGGGGGGGTGACTTATTCGCAAGTGTTTACTGGCCTCCTGTGGTCAATATGTAATTTAAACACAGAATATTTGTACAACAGAATGTTCAAATCAACAAGCAGAAGTTATGGGAACATTTAAATTTGTATGAGTTCCTACAGTACCTTGATCTGTAAGCGTCATCAGCCATAAACACACACAATCTCATCTGGTCATTTGATCCATAAAGTTTATCAATTACCTACTCATAGTATTACATGGTGTAGGGGCTGTTGGTCTCATGTGTTTGATTAGAATATAATTAATGGTAAAACATTATTCAAAGTAATGGTGAAATGTCATTATGCATATCAATCATGTTACACTATAAGGCAGTAGACAAAGTATTGTTCCGTTTGATCGTATTAATCCGTGATGACTGAACGCACCTGTCTGCAGGTGAGCAGAGGCAGGCGGCAGGTCCAGGGAAGCCCAGCAGACGTTCCAGAGACGAGCTGCTGTGGGCAGCGAGGCGCTGGGAGACGGACTGCACTGCACTCAGACTCTACTAACACACATTATACACCGACTGACAGGAAGTGACTAGACAACACTCAAATAAATTATATTCCCATCTGCTTTGATGTTTTACAATGTAATGAAGGGAAAAGTGGGTAAATATCATCTCACATTAGTGAGTGACGTCCCTTGATTGCCCAACTACCACAGCAGAGCAGATTTCCCTGCGACACAGCAGGATAATCTGACATTTTAAAGTAAACTGTAACTGCAGGGTGGGTGTCAGGCTTGCAGCAAATTACAGTGAATGTTGAGTGTTAAGCATGTCACCAGGCGTCTTCCTCACACAGCATCCTGTTGTGGCCAAAAACCACACTAAGAGCGGTGAGAGGCCAGAAACCCAAACCAATGAGCTGAAACACACTAAAATGCTGCAGAGCCGAGGGCCTCATCCATGTCACACCAAGTAACAAGAGAAAGCTCATTTAAATCAAACTTTATTTTTGTAGATTTCCAATAAAGACATAATGAAATGAGTTGAAAGACAGCGATCAGACACGATGAGACTGAGCAACACCGATAAATAACAAGAACAGAGAAAAGGATGACTGACAGGGACAGTCAGGGATAGGCCTATTTACAGACGCCCCAAAACAGTAACACTGTGGGGTTTTATAGAAGAGCTAATAGACCAGAGTCCAGCTAGCAGCGGTACAGCAGTAGGCTTGCATCTAGACACAGTTTCACTCCTGACGAGCTTTAAATCCAGTTTTGTTTTCAGCGCTGTATTTAAACACAACCGAAGCAGAATAAGCAAAAAAAGGGGAAAACTTATGACCTGTTCTTATGTGCCAACAACAATCCTGGAACATCATCATCACTGTGAGGAATCTGAGAGGTTAAAACGATGCAGTAATGCTACAAATACTTCTCAGTAGTCACTTTGTCTAAGTAGAGGGAATGGCTTAAAAGCATTACTGACATCTTAAAAATTAAGCACAATTAAACTAAGAAACAGAAGGAGCTCTGTGTACGTGGCAGGGGCGTGTGTGAACATGTGACAATATCGGACAAACTTCAAGTGGTAACTGCATGCATGGCAGATCAATTCAAAAACAAACAAAAATAAAAATCAAGTGGGTGATGAGGTTGAAATGTCAAATGGTGTGTGGGAGAAATGAAACTTATCCAATGTGTGAAAATAAAAATAAAACATGTCTTCCTCTGTGGCAGCGACAAAGGAAGCAGGAGGCTTTTTTTACGTTTTGCTCGTCATTCTTTTCTGCAAACAACTTCCATCCACATTCCATTATGTGGTTAATCTTTCAGAGATTATCCTCCACACTTGCATCTACTCGTTCTTCTTCTCCTTCTGTTTGAGAAGTTTGTTGATCTCCCTCTTGGCCATGGACGCGTACTTGGTGATGACGCCGTGCTGGTTCAGGCCGGGCAGCAGCAGCAGGAAACTCACTGCAGAACGAACAAAATAAGTCAGTTAACAGTTTAGGCCATTATTAAACATATTGGGGTTTCTCAAATATTTACTTATTAGTGCTCAAGATTTTGTGCACTCATGACAAGCAATGAAAGGGCCCAATCAGGTACATGTTACTGTACTTATTACCTTGAAAGATAGTAAACATAACCACATCTTGAATGCATAGTGCAGATATGAGATTTTAATCCAGACTTCTAGTGTCAAGTTGTTACTAAATTTTATTTGTATAAAAGGCAGCTAAATAGATAAATTTTTCCCTAAATGGCTGCCATCAAAAGAAACTTGTAAACTCGTTTTGTTCTTGTTTTCTGAGGAACGTGAAGAGAGAATTATCAGAAAGCTCCTCAGTTAACTGAGCAGTGACTGGTTCACTTGACTTCAACTGAAGGCACCATAGAACCATCAGCCTGTATATGATCAGCCTATCTGTTCCAGCAGAGATTGGATGGTGAGCAGACAGCACTTTAACACCACACGGTATTGACAAGTCCTAGAAACATGAAAGCAGCTGGTGAACCAAGTGAGCCTCAAGAGAAACTGGATCAGAGATTAAAATAAAGAACACCTTGTTGTTTCAGAGTCATGCGCTCTCTGAAGCCATTTCTACTCTATGGTTTCCCTGTCAGATGAATACTTGACATGTCTCAGCTCATTAACTGCTGATTGGCTCACACACAGCCAATAAACCTGCTGATTCACCAGCTGTCATTTCCCAGCGGCACCGCTGTAAGGCTGGTTTGTCCTCTTCAAGTTCCCAGTAGAGACTCAAGTTTTACTGCATTTTTCTCCCATTTTGGTCTCATGCAGCACAGACTAACATCCAGGTATTGATCCACATTACGACAGCATTTCGGAGTCACAGTTCCAGGAAGCCAGGCATTGATGGGCAGAGATCATGTGATTGGGGGTGATGACACAGCAGGCGTACTGCAGGTTTTTAACTCCAGAGTTAAAACACACATGCAAAAACAGCTGCACTTCATGCACTGCAGAAGCAGAAAAGAAAAAACCTCATGACAAGCGGCGACATTTAGGACAGCTGACTAGGACAACAACTATTACTTCTTGTTTCTATCAAGTGTGCATGTTATCAGAGGTGTTGTGCACCACAGCAGCCACATTTAAAGGGTACGCACAGACTTCATCAATAACCCTGTGTGCATTTGTGTTAAAGAGCAACAGAATACAGAACACAAATCCAGCAACGTACGAGCAAAGTCTGGAGGATGAGCATGTCTTGGAACGGCAGCGTTTTGGTTAAAAATGATGCTGAATACTGACAAACGCACTGTAGTACAATTATCAGGGCTGAACAATGCAATACTGGTCGCGATTTTTCACTGAAATTTTTTTTTGTTTTTGTTGGAGTCTGTACCAAACAAGCATGTTCCCCTCACGTCTGGAGAATCTGATTTGTAGACCAGGGCATTTCTGTAGCACCACAATGCTTTGGCTATAAAACTGTATGTTGCAACTCATTTTACATTTATCATAACAATGCAGCTCCTGTGATTTGTATAAAGCACTTTGCCATATTACAATTTTGCTGATATTTGTCGTTCAGCCCCAACAATTATATAAAATGACATTATCCAGCCTAAACAGGTCAAATTTCAGTTCATAGAACAAAACAGCAATCCAGAAAATTTGATTATCAACACAAGGGGACAATTACTGTATGTTGGAATATACTCACCAATCAGGTAGGTGAGGAACAGGTTGTGCACCTGCTGTCCGATCCAGGCCACTGCCAGCAAGCTGCTGATCACGGAGGCAAAGTACTGCGGAGAGCAGGGAGGCCATATTACATTCAACCCACAGCTGCTCAGACTGTATCCTGACTGCACGCAGAGCATCACTTAATGAGTTTAAAAGAATCATTCCTCAGATATATTACAACATAATTCCATACATTTTTTATTAGCAGAACATACGCCGCCATTTTGAAGGAACCAACAAAGCCGTCATTGAATTAAAGAATGTGATTTAGCAGGGCATCCAACAGCGATAAAGCATGCTATGAAAAACCTGGTTATCACAGCCTGTAACACACTTTGAGGTCTGTTAAGTGGAGCAGTAAAGCCAAATCAGCTGAGGATATTTTATCTGGAGCAGAGTTTAGAAAGCTCACCATTGTAATAAACGGATAGGAAGGCTCCATGTGCTGCATTGCTGCAGTCAGTGCAGAACTGCTGACCGCTCTGTGGATGATGTCTACAGTATGTAACGGCTAACTTTTAGTGACAGATTCAGTTTTTATTGTGTGCGTGTAGGATTAAACTTTTATATTTTCATTTACCATTTTGGGCTTCTCCTCCTTGAGGGCGCACAGACGCTTCCACCAGCCCACGACCCGACGCTGGGTCTTCACCAGGTTACCGCAGATCTCGTGGAAACGCTGCTGCTGCTCGGTGGTCCTGTGCACGAGCAAAGGTTGAGGACAAGGGCGCAATTAAAAAACAAAACAATTAACCGTATCCTGGCAGAAGAGGTTTAGTTAAAGCAGGGGCCAAAATGACGCTTTGATGACATATTCTCCTCCACCAACACCTCGTCATCAAAAGGACACTGGTGAGTTCGGTGTGGTTGGTCACATCAGAGCTATCCGCTCGTTCATCGCTTTTGAACCAGAGAAAAAGTACTTCATGTTGACTGCAGAGCTAGTGTTGTTGCACTAATGATTTTATAACATGAGCAGATAAAATAAATCCCAGGTTTCATCAGATTGTAATCTCCATTACAGCTGAAATAATTTGTCAATTAATGAATTGACAGAAAACAACTATTGATTGAAAACATTAATTCCCTGATAACGAGTTCTCAACTGAATGTGTGTTGGTTTTGGTCTTTCATTATAGTAAACTATTTTGTCCTTTCAACAGGCCAAAATAACCAGACAATTTAGAGTCTTGGGCTCTCAGAAATTGCTCCGTTATTTCCCTATAACCACTAGTCGGGTGTGGAGGGACAGAAAACATCCTACATTTGTATGTTACAGTGTTGACTGGAGGAGGGAATGAGGGCAGCTGGGAAAAGTGGCCTTCATTTTCTGCTTAGCCATCGTTCACTATTTCTATCCTTGATGTCAGTGAGCCAAACAGGGACCAAGACCAGACTTTAATAGCTTCATTTAACCAGCCCTTACAGACACACTGCTGCAGACTCAGTGAGTAAGCAGCAGCCTGAGGTCCACAGCAGAATCTCAAGGAATATTGACCACTCTTCAGCAATAGCTACACTTTCCTAGCCTAAATCTAAAAATACAAAGCGGCCTTTTAAAATTCAAGGCATGCAAGTTAGTACTCACCCCACCCCCCAGTTAATTTCTGACTCGGACACCACAGAATGCAAATGGTAGCATGTAAAAACACTCTGAAAACTCTTCACTTGACTCCTCGCTGAACAGAACTAGTATATCTGCTGTGGAATGTGCAGCAGTGCTGAAGTGTGCAGGCCACGCTCTGCTGATGCAGGGTTAAACATTATACTGAGGCTGAAGGAGTCTGGTGGAGGACATACGTCCAACACGCTGTGCCAACTGCAGGCTGTTACTCTATCCTGTCCTGGGTGTCTGGTTCTCACCATCCAATACACACAGCTGAATCAAGGGGGTTGCATGAAATGGTTGGTCACCCTATAGGACAGTTTTCAGGTGACTACATGCCAACTCAGCAAATCTCCAACTGATGATTTGGTTCTAATTTAATACAACCATTATTGGCTTTGGCCCCACAACCAACAAGAAAGGAATCAAACAAAGCTGTGATAGATGGATAGATGTCAGGAGTTTAATTTGTCACAAAAGTGACTTCCATCCTCAGGCTCTCACCACTTATTGGAGCCGAAGACTCTGGGTGCGAGGGTGGGCACCAGGTAGTCCGCCAGGCAGAGCAGCATTACGGAGCAGGAGAGCCCAGTCAGCACTGATGGGTCCAAGTAGTAAATCATCCTGTAGGTGGAAGACAAAAGCAGTCAAGTCATGCTATGAACCAGTTTCATATCAAGTGCTCCCAAATGGAAATAAAACACTTTGTATCATCCATGCATGAATTCAGACATCTGTTGTTCACTTTTCCACACCAAGTGGTTTCAAAATAGTTGTTTGTTGTGATTGAGAGCTCTTGCACATGCCAACCCTGGAGCTGTAATGTTAAAAACCATCTGCAAAGACAATACACAAGGCCCTGCACTAAGACAGGCTGGGAACCAGAGGAAGGGTGTGTGCATATGGGAATATAAAAAAAGGAATGCATTGCATTGTCGCTTTGTGCTCCAGCCTGGATTCTGCACCTTCAACGTTACGCAAGAAAAGCTTTGACAAAAGAACATTACAGCCTAAACTCATTTAAACAAATCTAATCCAGTATTATAATCTACATACAATGTTTCCTTCTTCTGGCTTTGAGTTTCAAAAACATGGGAGAGATTAACTGTGAACCTGAGTGGTCCCAAATCGAAAACTGACTTGATTTGTTTTTAAATTGTCTTAAAAACAGTGTAGATTTTTTGTACTGTTCAAGATATCTCACTGCTGAGAGGAAGGAAACGTGTGCGATGGCAACTATGTGCCCAGCTGAGCTTAACCCTGTGAGGCGGCACACAGTAAGAGTGACTCACAGGAAGATCATGGTGGTGGCAGCTATCAGGGCTCCAGGGAACCAAGGCTTCTCCCAGCGCACGACGCGATCCCCGGCCAGGATCACTTCCCCCCAGCCCTGCAGCTGCTCCTCCAGCTGGGCCGTCTCCTGAGCCTGAACACACAATGATGCACATTACCCAACTGATCCGTCTGTTCTTGCAACTTAACAAAAAGAGAGGACAATTTAGGAGTGAACAGGTACATCTCTTCTGAAGCTGAGGATGCGATTTTATCCCGGGCCATCGTGCAACTTGGGCGTGTACGTCAAGTCATTCTGCCATATCCCTTCTTTGTTTTTATAGCTACGTTATTTTTATATTATACTCAGCACCTGTTCTGTAGATATGCAATTCTGCTTTTTGTTTTGTATCGATACTCTGCAGATCTGAATTGTGACTTTAATTTATGGTTATTCTTCCTGTACCGTTGATCGTGCTGCTAACATTTCCCTCACGGCTTCAACGCAGCTCTACATCTATTTTACAGCATCATTTAGTGCAACACTTAAAGTCTAAATATAACTAACCCCAACAGTTTTATTCTGGTCGATTTCAACACGTGCGGATGTTTTCTCGGTGGTGTAGCTGTTAGGGATGTAACAACGCATTCTGAATTTAAATCATTTATTTAGGTCTCAAGTGCAGGGTGCGTGTGCGCCTGAAGCGATAAGCAACGCGACGATAGCGGCATTTTCCGTTAACGCACTGCCATGACTGTGCAGTCTGCACCTCAACGCAAGAAAGGGGAAATGGTGAGCGTTAACCGCACACATCCTCACGGCACAAACCCGACTTCACGTCTTTAAGCTTAGCTGCTAAGGTTAGCGTTAACGTTAGCGCCCGCTAGCAAGGTTACAAAGGGAAACGCCGAGCTAGCTGAGGAGGCGTAGTAAGCTAGCCGGCCAGCAGGCTCACCACGCTGCCGTCTCCGTCACGACCGAGCGGCGGCACTCTGACGGTCGGTCGGACACGCGGTTAACAGCGAGCCGCTCGCTTCTCGGCGGCGGCGGCAACTTCACGCAAACCGAACAAATCCACAACCATCGGCTGCGTGACCGCCACCAGATTAGCAACAGCAGTGTATGCTAACGCTACAAACACACCAGAACACTCAAATCACCGAGTCAGCAGAGACAATTCTGTTAATACTCACTAGAATATTTGCGCTTTTGTTGTCTCCTTCAGCCATCGTTAGTGAACCAGCGTCGGTGTGGTTGCGGTTGGGAAAGACGTAGTATATTTGTAGGGAAATGAGCCCGCAGAGCCGCGGCACACACGCCTCCTTTATTAGCTTCGGCGTCACTAACCGTCGGACTCTGGCAGGGGTTCTTTATCTCAACGCTTGCGTCAAAATCAGCCGATGGCATTCTGGGAAATGTAGTTTTGTATTCCTTACGTCGACTTCCGGTCAACCTTTTCCATTTTTCTTTCATTTAGATCTCAACATAATGGAAGAAAACATGTCATTTGTAATTCAGTCATTTATTTTACATGGGAAATATCATATTCACTAAAGAAAATGGTTACAATAAATTTCAATACTGAAAGTGAAAAGTAAAAATATTGGTAAGACCTTCTTGCTGCGATTCATGCCACCATGTCACCAGGAATGGTGCGGGCATATACTATACTATACCTAAGGTTTAGGCAATTTATTGTCTGGCAAAGTTTTCATATATATATGCAGCTATATAAAGTACAATCTGAGATGCCAAAACTAAAAATTCCTGCAAGACCTTGTCTAGTAAAATAAATCGAGTTTGATTTCAGATTCAAGACCACGGTGACATGGTATGGCCTACAAACAACACAGAGCAACATAAATGACTTTAACAGAAGTAGAACATTTTGCTGTTTAAATATTCTTTTCAATATTATATATTATCCTTGAATTTTTACATTGAAACGAAATATGTATACGTGTCTCCTAGATGGTTGTCATTTGAAAGCATTGTATTAATCATGCATTTCGAGGTTGTATACTCTATCAGCTGTACTCTATTTAACCAGAAGTGATGGCTGATTTTTGTCGCACTGACCACCTCTCTGATCTGCTGTAAACTCTGAATGTGAACCCCACACTGAGTAAACTTGGTTCTTGTGTATGGTCAACCCCACTGTACTCTACTGTATGTCTGCGTGCCAAAGTGTGCCACGGTCTGCAGTCCTTACTTTGGCAACTGGTGTCCGTTCTGCTAAATCACCCTGGACAATTTGCTCACTCTGAACTGCTGAGCCTTCCACTTATATTTCACAAGAAGATGGAATTGGAGTCATCGTTTTTGCCACAAAGGGACAGTCTTTATCAATGTAAGATGAACCTTGAAAACACACAACAAGACTGAGCTGCTGACGCTGCACCAATTATTTGATGTAAAAGTCCCAATCAACAGACAAAGTGTTTGGTATAATTTAATGGCACTTTAATAATAATTACAAAAATTTGCAAATTATTTGAGTCATTTGGGAAAACCCAGTGGTCTCCCATTATCATCACATGTAAATAGGTGACTTCTGGTGCATAATTTGTACATTATTTCAACGGAATTCTGATCAAACCCATATTGAGATAATTGTCCGACCATGCCCCCAACACCTGAACGCACCGAAGGTTAGACGTGCGTCTCGTGCGTCTGACGTCATTTGGTTTTCATCTCCTTCCTCCTGTGGTTAGAGATCAGACCAGCTAGCTGGTAGCTAACTACCCACACTTCTTTATTTTTCACGGTTCTGAAGACGCAGTTATTTTAAGGTCTGTTTCGGCGTCTGTTTCTACGGGATATTATTTACCACCAGATTCCCTTCGACACAGTTTTCTCTCCGTTCCCGGAGAAAACACTGGTACGTAACAACTACGTTAGCTGGCTAGCTAGCTTAGGAATTGTTCGCTACGCATAAGTGTGCTCGGGCCTTTAGAAATGCAAGTCATTAAATCCATTCCTATTGCGTATTAAAATAAATGTTAAGAGCAGTGCGTTTCAGCCCTGTTAGCCGCATTTAATGAGTCCTAATGTAGTATTCGATGGTTTGCCTTAGTCATCATAAATTTGCTTTCTTACGTTCGGACGTAGCAACAGGCCCGTTCTGGCGCACGTGTTAATGCGCGACAAAATGAACTTAATCGTGAATAAATTTTCAATATATCAATAAGAATGTATATTTAGACCGGCAACAGGCGCATAGGTCCGCTCGGTGTTTCATAAGCCTTTAAGCAGCCACGACACGTAGCGTGAAACGCACTAAACATAAAAATGCCGCCTGAATTAACTTGTAGCTGTTGGTGTACATGTTTCCGTCATTTCATGAAGCGGTGTTACTATTTCTGCTATTTTGTCGGCCGATTTCATAGAGTTTTAGGACTTAAAATACAGGCCGGCCAGTGTCGTTCAGTCAGTCCTAGTTTATTTATGTCAGCCATTTTAGAATACTAAATCCAGCCAATGTTGTAAAATGCTTAAAATGGCAAACTGACAAACTGCTGGTAGCTTTTCAAAAAATATATTTATTGATTAAAAAAAAGATAAGGTTAATGTCAAGGATTTTGGGGTTTAGTATTGATTATCCGTTTATTTTCTGTGTTTTGGAGATATGCCTATATAAATATTGGTTTTAAAGTGATATCTTGAACGTCGTTATGGCTGCAAGTAAAGACAATTATTGCCAAATGCTGGTCAGAGGGGACCCCCATACTATGACCTTTTCACGGACACGATCAACCATCTAAGCATCATGTAAAAAATACTGGCTCAAAAACAATTGTTACCTACAGGAAACGGACTAATTAATGCTCCTTTTACACATTTTCATTATCTTTTGTTTCGCATTTTTGTTTTCAATACGAAGGAGTGATTAAAATCCTGTTGTCAAACCACTGGCTGCATCTTTGTTTTGCAGAACCATGTATAATGGGATTGGCCTGACAACTCCAAGGGGCAGCGGCACCAATGGCTACGTGCAGCGCAACCTGTCGAGCCTGCGGGTCAAACGGCCGCGGGACGATCGTGGCGGAGAGCGGGATGAGAAGGACCGGGAGAGGCTGGAGAGTCAGCTCAACAGGCAGCCCAATGCTGACATCCTGGAGCACCAACGGAAGAGGCAGCTGGAGGTCAAGTGTGCCGAGCTGCAGGACATGATGGAGGAGCAAGGGTGAGACACAGCTGTATTTTCTTTCATCAGTGTGTAATCGCACTTAAAATAAATTAACCGTTGCTGCTGCTCAGAATTTGCAATGGTTCTTACAAACAGTTCAAAGCAATCATTCCAGGATGTAAACAGTTATGTAATATCTTAAACCTGGGGCCAAAACCATCAGCTGTTTTTATTAGTGATTAATTGATTTTCAATGATTATTTGGTCTGTCAAATGTACAAAGTAACGACATATTTGTGTGTATGTAAAACTTTGGAAAGCTGCATATTCTCCAATTGTTAAACCAGCTTTTGTACTCGTTAAATTATTTCATGGCTAATTAGTTAGCAAAATAGTTATCAACTCAGCTTGTTAATGCATCAATTAATTGTTTAAGCACCTCTTAAACTGAGTTGCCGGTTCTTTGCAACTATGTGGTGCTGGTGTGGGGAACTGGATTTGTTAAATGATGTATGTAAATGTTGTAGTCTATTGTATAACAAGGACACACAGTATCTTGATACAGTGGGAGTATAATAAGTGAAGTGGCAAGATTGTTGCTTTTAATGTGTGCAGTGTTGAACACTCGTCTCTGATTGGATGGGCAGGTATTCGGCTGAGGAAATTGAGGAGAAGGTGAACAGTTTCCGCATGATGCTACAGGAGAAGCAGGAGCCGGCTCCCGCCACCAATGAAAGACCAGCGTAAGTGCAACACAGACAAAGATCTCAGAGAAGTAGTAGAAAGACAAAGTTTTTATGTGGTGTTCGGGCCTGTGGGAACCATTTTCAATGTTTATTAAAGATTCTGCAATTAATTATTTTTTCAACTTCAGACTCACTGGCTGTGGCTCATTTTCTGTGAAGAACATATAAAACAACACATTTTCAATGACTGCTCTCTGCGCACCCCCCCCCACACACACACTTATATTACATATGTGGTGTTCAGGTCCACTGGACCTGAGGGTAATAAAAGTGTGGAAATTGTAGGTGCTGTGTACTTTCACTCTGTCCTCCCACCTGGGCCTGCTTTCAGTGTGTGTTTTTTTAATCCATATTTTAATTATAATAGATTTTTCTCTTTTATTACATTTTATCACAAACGAATGGCGTCTTTATTTGTAAATGTAATCTAACAGAAAATAGCAAATATTTATGATATATGCTTGTATTTGTGATAAAGTAAAAATCTGTTAATTATTTTTACATAAATTCTGGCTGTATTGATCTAAAAACCCAATAATGTGGTAGGTTCACCAGACCCGGGAACATTGGCTGTGTAACAAAAACATGAACACCACACAAGCGTTAAAGCTGTTGTGACTAGGCTGTGCAGAAAGGGTGTTGACATTATATTAAAAAAATACGTATTCGCTTGTGTTTTCAGCAGTAGATCAATTTGCAAACAAATACAGGATTTTTAGTCATTATGCATTGGTCCCTCACAATATACTATATATATATATCTCAAACTATTTTGAATACGTGTTTGAAATGTTTCTAATTGCAGAACAGAAATTTAGAAAACATGAAATGTCATTATCAAACTCTGAGCTGAAACTAGAACATAAACAATATCAGATGTTGTGCTGTGTCACATTAACTACCCGGCACATTTCATTGGTTCACAGTGTCAGTAGTCCAAAGCTGTATGATTTGTTGTCTCTCAGGGTGACGGAGACTCATGCTCTGGCTGCAGCCAACCAGCAGAAGAATGACCGTCTCCGTGCTGCTTTTGGCATCGCCAGCGACTATGTGGACGGATCATCCTTCCACGCCGACCGCAAGGAGAGAGAGAAGGAGAAGAAAGAGCAAGAACGCCTGGAGAAGGAGAGGCTGCAGCAGCAGAAATATACGTGAGTAGGACAAGCACGCGACACACCCGCAGTGCTGGTGTGCATATTAAATGAATATCTCTGTCATTTGAATGTGACAAATTATCTGAGCTGGGCAATGTCACTAAAAATAATGTATAATATGTAAAAATAATAATCTTCCTGCAGTGGTTAAAAAGGATTAAGTGAAAAAGAGCTTTGCGAACATCATGTACTGCACAGCTAGAGGTGTGGGGAACTACAAGATGAGTGTGAAGTCAGGAAAAATAAACGACAGCTGTTGTTGGTAGTGACCATGAAAATGTGATCCAGAATATTTTTCTTTTTTTTAACACCGATGGGGGCAGTGTGCTCAGTGCTTTATCAGGCTCATGGAAAGATACAATGGGCCAAAAGCTGACGTAAAAACAGCAGGCAGTGTACTAATTAGCGATGGCACGTGTGTGCAGCAGTCACTTCAGACAGTCGATTGTAATCGATACAAACATCAAACACAAATTTTTGATTTTAATATTGAAAGTTTCAAAACTTACCTCCCATCACTGTTGTTTACTGGTGCCATTGTGTCAAATTTACTGGCACAACTTTAAAGAATAATTTTGATGTTCTTCAAATTGTGTGTAATTCTTATTTGGGCCATTTTGCAACGAATACTAAAGAATTAAATAAAACTAAAGTTTTTAGTCATTGGTTTGTGTTTCTGCAGTTTGCTGTGAATCAACTTTCTGAAATTTGACACCTGCTTGAGTTACTGAGTCCAATTCACTTTGTATTTTTACAATGGTATTTTGCATGAAAATGTAGTTGTTAGCAGGGCCTGTTAAAAAAGGTAGCTTCAAATGATGTAATCCATTCTTAGACCACACAGAACTGAAAAATAAGCTTCAAGCTCTGAAGAAGGCATAGCGTTACCAAAATGTCAGCTGATGGATTAAAAGCTCATGCTGCAGTTTTTAAGTGCACCTACTTTTTAAGACGTAATACTTGTTGCATTCGTTGCTGACTCGAGGTCCTTTGCTCTTGCTCTCTCAGGTTGGTGGAAGATTCAGACAACTCAGATTCTCCTCCCAAAAAGCGTAGTCGGAAGAAGAAAAAGAAAAACGAGAACGGAGACAGGTGAGAAAATAAACTTGAGCAGAAAAGGTCCTGACAATGAAGAAAGGTTCTGCCTCTTATTTGTTCCTTCTGTCAGCAGCTCAGAGAGTCCCTCCCCATCTCCCAGACGTGAGAAGAAGAAATCCAAAAAGAAGAAAAAGAAACGGTATTCCATCACTTCATTCGTATCTTATGTTTGAAGAATTATTTCATGTTGACAGTGATTATTTACTGGAAAATGTGTGTTTCAGGGAGGTATCAGAAGACGAGGAAGAAGACAGGTAGGTGTCCACACGTCTGTCCTTACTCATAAGCAATCAGCAGAGCATTGTTGTTTTGTTCTGTAAATTGAAAGGCGTATTGGAAAGAGACTGAGCTTGGGTCTGTAGCTCCAAAACTGCTTTCATAAAAGGTGTTTTCTTTTTTTGACTCTTGTTTTTATTGGATCACCAAACCTGCTTTTTGTTATAACGCGTGGGGGATCGTTTTTAGTAGTGTATGGGATTACACACAGCGTCATGTGTATATTTCTGTTCCCTCTGACCCTCACCCACTTACAGTTCTTCAGACGAGAAGAGGGTGTCAAAGAATAAAAGAAAGAAGAGTGAAAGTTCAAGTCCTCCAAAAGCAAAGGCAGCACAACACAGGAGTGTCTCCTCCAGCTCTGCTCACAGGTATGACATAATATGACCATGATGACAAAAACATTTTTCATTGAGAATCTGCTTTCATTTCCTGGTAGAAGTACGAAATGTATCACAATTTAAAACGTGACTTAGAGGTTAACGTATCTGTGTCTGCGGTATTGGATCAGTTCAGGTTTGGCTGTTTCTATTAAATAATGTGTGATGATTCATTTTGCTCATGGACTGAAATATCTGGCTTTGACAGAGCTCCAGGAGAAGTGTTGCAGCTTCCCCAAACCAGCCAGAGAGATCTGGAATTAAACCTGATATGAGGGTAATTTTGCATCTAGCAAATGAGCAAAATTTGTCATTCATTTTGACAAATAGATTGAAGTTTCAGCAGAAAACAGTTTTATTTTATTATGAAATTGGAATAGAATCAGAAATCCTTTAATGGTCTCACAGTGGAGAAGTTTTTATGTCAGAAATTTAAACTGCATCAGTCTATGGACTGCTTACGGTGTTAACATGTCGGATCCTCAAAAAGCATGTGAGCTGATTTCTGTACAACGTTAATGCTATGTTGATGAAAACAAAAAAAGGTGGAACTGTTGTCTCGAAATCACAGTGAACAACAGGCACGTACTAGAGTTATCAAGAGTTCATCCTTTTGGATTTCATAAGTGGATTAGTAGCTTTGAAAAACAAAGTTGAAATATTCAGTTAAAACTTCATATGCCAACACGTGGAGACTGTTGGCGAAGTGGTTCACCAAACTCCAGCGCCAGCAGACGAGTGAGCTTGCCGGCTGTTTGGAACCGCTATAAACACTTTCTGTTTAGACAGTTTTGGACGACGAACACACCGAGCCCTTTTATAGGAGGAATGTATTGGGCTAACTTGATCGAAATCCGTTTTCTCCTCTCGGTGTATGCATTTATCTTTTTTATTCTATGATATCAACAGCCAGTCTCCAGCTCCACTGAGATCACGTCAACCGGACCAAACTACAAGAAAAGCTGATGAAGGTAGAAAGGGGAGGTCGCCAGACAGGAGGAGACGGGGCTACGAGGAGCGCAGCCCGCAACATCAGGGCGGCGAAGGGGTGAGGCTGAGGCTATCCCATTGGATTAATAACACTTTGAAAATTTCATTTGGTTATGGCTTTTTTTTTTTTGCTCATAGTAGCCTGAACAAATTTTTAACAGATTTTTATCATGTATGGGTATTTTACTCTCACTTTTATGCCATCGTAAACATGAAAATGTGTGTAAAATGACACCAAAATCTTTCCTCTGTCATCTAGAAGAAACCCAATCTTGAGAGAGAACGACTGAGTGAGATGGAGAAGACCTCCGCCAAGAGGAGACAAGTCTCTTCATCCCCTTCTCCACCACCACAGACAGATAAAAGTAGGGATAGGGAGAAAGGGAGGTGCTCCAGAAGCAGAGAGATGGAGAAAAGGAGGCGTTCTAGGAGCATAGAAAATGTGAGGGATAAAGGGAGGCGATCGAGGAGCAGAGAAAAGGACAGGCAGAGAGGGAGGTGCTCAAGAAGCAGAGATGTGGACAAAGGGAGGCGATCGAGGAGCAGAGACAATGAGAGGCAGAGAGGGAGGCGCTCAAGGAGCCGAGACGTGGAGAAAGCGAGGCGCTCAAGGAGCCGAGAAAAGGACAGAGGAAAGGAGAGCGTTCCTCAGAGGACCAGACATGACTCCTCCTCATCCCCTTCTCTTTCTCCTCCACCTAAACAGGAGACTAGGAGGGAAAAGAACAGAGAAGTTGAGAAAGACAGGAATATTCAAGACAAAAAGGGGAGACACAACGACTCATCCCCCTCGCCTCCCCCTGCTAAAGAGACAGCAAGGAGGGAGAGGAGTGGAGAGCGGGAGCAGAGGACTGGGAGAGACCTGCACTCAAGGGTGCCAAATGAAAGAGACAACAGGAAGGACATTGGGAAGAGACAGGAGAGAGGAATGTCTCCTTGCCAACAGAAAAATGACAAGAGAAGGGATGGACACCAGTCCCGTGATTCCCTGTCACCCGCCTCTCACTCACCTGTCACCAATGGCCGTCAGAAAGAGAGGGGGGAGGAGGAGAGAAGAGAAAAAGATGGGGAGAGTATTAACAAGAGGGACAGGCATCTGAACAAGCAGAGGGAACAAGACAGAGGTCAAGAAAGCGGCAGAAAGAGAGACGAAGCTCTCCAGTCGTCTGCAGAAAGTAGGCGAGATGGATCCAGACCTGCGGAGAAAGGCAGAAGACCAGAGATGAATGAGAGTCGAGAGAAGACGAGAAGCCCTCCAAGAAAGGAGAAACATGATGACAAGGTGAAACTGGCTGAGAAACAAAGAGAGAGCAGCAGCAGCAGCAGCAGCAGCAGCAGTAGTAGTAGTGGTAGTGGTAGTAGCAGCAGTAACAGCAGTGACAGTGATAGCTCCTCATCCTCCTCTTCATCTTCCTCTTCGTCCTCATCCTCTGAAGATGAGGAGGGCAAGGTGAACGAGTCTGCGTCAGCAGGGAGGGAAAAAAGTAGCCCATCAAAAAGTGCCCCATCTGCCATTGGGGCTGCAGTTCAAAGGTATATAGCCAATGGTAGGAAGGACAGCGCTGCCTCTGCGACGGAGGGCGACGGAGTTAGGCGAAGCCAGAAGGAGAGAGAAGCTGGAGGAGACACGCGCGAGAGGGAAAGACCTTCCCACAGAGCTCCTGCAGAGAGTTACCCATCCCGAACAAAAGGTCAGGAGCGATATAGCCCCACACAGATGGACAGCCCCAGTCCGCCTCCTTCCCCACGCAACAAAGCGGATGCCAGTAGGGGCAGCAGCAGGCACTCCCCCCCTGTGGCCAAAGCAGAGAGAACCAGGGTGGAGGTGAAAGCTGGGGAAAGGGAGAGAGGGAGGGAGAGGGACGCAGTCAGGAGGTCTGTGTGGTCTAGCCCTCCAGCCAGGAGGTCACGCTCTCCTCCCCAGAAAATCTCCACCACCTCCCCACCTCGTCGCACTCCACCAAGGCAGTATCAGGAACCCCCGTCCCGAACCCGGAGAGCTTCTCCTCCTCTGGCCTGGTCAGACCGGGAGAGGCAGAGGGACAGAGAGAAGGAGAGGAACAGGGAGAGAGAGAAGGACAGAGAACGCGAGCGGATTGCCAGGAGGAGCAGGTCCAGGAGCCCGAGGAGGCGAAGCCCCCCCAGCAGGTAATATGAGAACCTGCATGAACATAATGCTGGGTCATAGCTGTCTTAACACCTGACTACCTATGGGGATAAATGGGGTGGTTTTATGATGTGATGCTTTGGTCTGACCTTAATGCCTTCACAGAATCTTACATGCACTTAAAGTTTACTGCAGACGTGTAATCTTCAGCACAGATGCCACTTATATTTACTGACCTTTTATTCTGCTCTATACCAGAAGGTACTAAAAGAAAATCAGACCGTCACTTTTACAAAAGAATCAACTTTAAGTATGAACAGATTAATTATTTTCCCCGTGTTTGAACGACAGTTGGTCGTAGATGTTCTTTAAGGAACATCTCCTGTATTGTGTTTTTATTGTGAGTTTCAAATTTGGGTTGTTTTTCTGGATAAGTTGATACAAAAAGCTATTTAGCAATGAATGCATAAAGTACTCAGGTATACACACTATTTACTTGATAAATGTGCCAGATGAAGATGTAATGTAGCTGTCAGAAATATGGATTTTAGGAGGAATGATTTTTGAAAGATTGTTGTAAATGATGATGTTGATGTCACACCAAGGAATTACATAAGGGAGCAAATTTTAATGGCTGAACTGAAAATTGACTTTCATATTTTCTTCCCCCAGGCCCTGTCGCTCTCCTTCTCCACCGCGCCGAAGGAGGAGCAGTCGCTCCCTCTCCAGAGAAAGAGCGAGAGAGAGAGAACATGAGAGGTCCAGGCAGAGGGAGGTAGAACAAGAGAGACAAAGGGAAAAGGAGCAGCTGCACCCAAAAGATGTTCCCCAACCCCGCAGGTCCTCGTCATCCTCCTCAAGCTCTTCAAGCTCCTCCTCTTCGTCCTCACCTTCACCACCACCGGAGAGGAAAGACACAAAAGCACTAATAGAGAGGGAGAGAAGAACAGAGCGAGAGGACGCAAAGAGAGACGACAGAGAGCAGAAAAGTCGTTCCTCTTCTTCACAGGGCCCTTCCAGAAACTCATCCCATGCTCCAACCTCAGGTAGAGGAGGCTCCCAGTCAGACTCCAGGCGCTCTGATGTGGACCCCAGAAGGTCTCCGGCTGGCAGCCAAGCAAAAGCCCAACAGTTGTCACAAGTTCCAAGCAGGAAGCAGTCGCCAGTGACGACCCCTCAGCCGTCAGACAAAACAGTCAGAAGTGAGAGTGCTGTAAACGGGAAGGAAGCAAATGCAAAGAAGAAAGTCAACAGGAGCAGCAGCTCCAGTTCATCTTCCTCCTCTTCATCGTCCTCTTCGTCATCCTCTTCGTCATCCTCTTCAGACAGCTCTGACTCTGACGTGGAGCAAGAAAAAATGTAAGCAGGAGATGGCAACGTTGACCTGTGAGATAAATGAACATTAGATGCAACAACATCCTGTGTTTGCTTATATTTTCCTGTTCTTACTATATATTTATTTTTTCTTAACAGGAAGACAGACAAAGCTCAAAGCTCTCCTTCTTTCTCCTCCTCATCAGAGAATGAAAAGGAGACTAAGAAAAAGAGGTAAGAAGAGCTGATAACTGAGCTGTTTGCTCGTATACAACTGTGGCCACTATTTGGAAGTGAGATCTTTTGTTCGGGGTGCATTCAGCAACAAACCAGAGGGAGACTAATGAGATTGATCACATTATTTAAAACGAGGTTCGCTGAATTAGACCGAGGTACAACAGTTGAATTGATATCTGTCCCACACACAACCACGTCTGAGATGTTTTCTGGGGGTTTATTTGTGAAACAGTTATTTGATTTTATGGAACTGCTCTTAACTAACAGACGAAGAAGAAGAAGAAACAACCTAATGATCACAGCTAAATCATTCCAGGATGCATCCTATGGAGAGCACTCTGAGACCTGTCAATCGCCTCGCTGGTAGAGTCCAGCCAATAGATGTTAGCTTATCAATGAAATACCGAAGATATGTTTGAGGTAATTTAGAAACAGTGTCTTAATTACATACATTTCACACTGTAGAATGTCCCTCTATACATATTTTGGTCACAATTCTTTAATAACTGAATTGAAGACATGATTATGAAAAGTGTTCTTGGGTTTATATAAAAAAAAAAGATTATCGTCTGATGTATTGTTTTCTGATTTATTTTTTAACTCATATTGGTATCAGCCCTATAAAGTCGGACTGTTACTTGACATGAGTCCCTTAATGCCAAGCTACATATGACTGGATGGAAGCATAGTTTTAAAATGCACAAGGAATAATCATTTTTATGTTTTGAATTGGAGCAAGTCGTCATGTATAGA
Organism: Gadopsis marmoratus; assembly: GCA_036023855.1. Taxonomy (NCBI): domain Eukaryota; kingdom Metazoa; phylum Chordata; class Actinopteri; order Centrarchiformes; family Percichthyidae; genus Gadopsis; species Gadopsis marmoratus. The sequence goes on from JAVQJF010094301.1 coordinate 26,959, forward strand.
AAAAGTCCACTATGGTGTTTGTGGGTCAAGCCGTATTGATTGGCTATGGATCAGCAGCTCATGTAGGACAAGTCTTTGAGGAAGACTCTAATATCAGCTGTTTACCTTCAGCATGACACACGGTTGTGAACTGTAGGATAAGCTGTACTGTACCCCAGTGTGGTAGTATTAAGACTTGGATTGACATTTGTGTTTTCCTCACAGCCCTTCCACGTCTGGGAGGGTGCCTGCTGATTCGCTGAGAGATTCTCGCTCACTCAGTTACTCTCCTCCACGGCACATGAGAGCAGCACCGTCCTCGCCAAGTCGCAGGTCTGTAGCCGCTGCCGGATATTTCAGCTGCAAAGAGCGCCGCGGCAGCTTTAACTAGAAGCCTGCCTGTGCACTTTCCAACAGTGAGACGGTGATGCTGGTGCACCCTGGGCCTTTTTATAAATAATATGTTTTTCTTCCTGGTAGGAGTGGCAGCAGGCAGTCACTGAGCCGCACATCAAGCTGCAGACGAAGGAAATGAGCTGACAACTTGTTCTTCTCATGTGTGTTTTCCCTGCTCACCTTTGGCTGGTTTGAAATGGACTACAACATGGACTTAACAGCCTGCGGTCAGTAGAAATACACCTGTGAATGTCAGGGGACTCATCTTGCTTCAGAGCCACCACCCAGTTATCGACGATGCGTTTGTTTTTTAAGCAGCGATAACCAGAGGCTAGCTTGTACATTTCTTTTTATGAGCTGAGTAAAAACACGTACACACTCGCACACACACACACACACACACACAGTTAAATGAAACGTAACTCTAACAATGTTCCTCTGTACTTGTACTGTTCGTTGCGTTCTACCTGTAGATATGAGCTGTCTGTATTTTGGTTATCCATGTAACAGATATCCGATTTCCATTTAATGTGAGCAGAAACTGAAACATGGATCATTTCTTTGTTGAAAATGGTTAAAAATAATAAAAGGCAATTGTACATTTTATTTGTGTGGAATCTGGTTACTGCGGGACATCAGACTTAAAGGATAGGTTTGGTGATATTTAATGTTTCTTCTTGTTAAATCCCATATGCAGCTTCACACCAACAGTGAATGTATCTTCTAGCGTTAAGTATTGTGTGCATCACCTTCCCCTCTGAGCCACAGAGCTCAGAGGGGAAGGTGACTTTAAAACACGTCACCATGAACACACACTGTAGTTTCTTGGACTCGGTCCCACATAAACCCCAACAAATGCTCTATTTCCTCCTGTGTGTTTAATAAAAAACTACAGCGAGCAGCAGTTTTAGGAAATTACTGTGCCTTTTTAAAAACGGGAAACTATATATTTGTGGTTTTAAAAAAAAAATGTACCTCCTCAGTCGGAACCGATGGGCTTGGAGCTGAGAACCACAGACAGGAAGTCCGACAATACTGACACGTCTTTTGGTTATGGGATTTGTTTAACAAAAATGTAGACGACAGCATTGTGTCTTAGGTTTTAATATTATGTCTCCATGTAAACAATGTGTAGCTGAAACGTTGACTCTGGCAGATACACAATGATGCCGTCAGTGTGGGAAATGTAGTGTTTCCCTCATTTTCAAGTGGCTAAGATGAAAATGTTAATCTAAGTGTTTAAAGGTTGGTGAGCCGTGTGAATAATATTGTCCCCATCATTGCAGGGTTGAAACGCTGGAGATGATGAGCGTAAACCTTTTGTAAGCCGCTGAAATCTAGAAGTCAAGAGTTAATTCCTCTTCTTCTCCACGTTGACAACATTTTCATAGAGATGTCAAATGTATGAGGCACAACTTGCTTACTGTGAAAGTTACTGGTACTAATGCATTTCTGACATTGTATGACTTGCTTAAGCGTTTTTTGGGAGGGGGAAAGATTACTCACTGCCAACTGTGAGGACGCTGGTCTTGGCTGCTTTTGCAATGTTGAAACTGGGATGGCGACATCGGTGTTGGGTGTGTCTTTACTGGTAGTTTGATTTCACACACATCTCAGATACCAGCTTAGTGTTTAATCACTATATTTAATCAGAAATGAGTGAAGTGAAGTGCTACAGGGACACAAAGTATCCATAGAAATTGTGGACACTCAACAAGTCCTTGATCCTTAGCCGTTTTTGTTTGCTAGTTGTAAACCCTGTTACCTTTATTTTTGCGGAACCTCACATTAACTGAATTAATTTTGGGGGGGAAACAACAGCTACAGCAGTGGGCCTAAATGGGCGCAGCGGTTTGTACTGTAGTGCCTGGTTTTCCCCACACGCCGTGAAGGCAGCATCAGATGATGGACGGGGTCATCAGCCGCAGACAGTCAGGTGTGGTCGGCACATTCCGACCGGAGCCGTGATCCAGCGGACTGCACGTCAAAGTCTACCGCGGATCTGTACCGCGACCCGCCGGGTCCAGCGACCCACCACGGTAAGTGTCCAGAACCGGCGGCTCAAAGTTTCTCCGAGGAGGGAAGTTTTCCGACGCCAGTCCGCGGCAGGCCCGGGTCAGGCCCGGGTCAGGCCCGGAGACCGGCACTCCAGCCTGGATTCAAAGATCCGGGCGTTTTAAAGCTGCCTTGCTTCGCAGCCTGGTCCATTTGAAAGACTTGCCGTCTGGATCCGCGCTGAACGGCCACAACGTTCGACTCGCTTCGTGTGATCACCGAACCCTGGTCGGCTGCAGTTCGGCGTCCAGACGGAACGTTTGTGCGACGCTGCTGTTTCACGTCGTTATCCACATGTGAAGCGTCCAAACAGGCAACTTCCAGTTCAGGCTCCGTTTCATGAACCTGGACCAGGTGACGTGTCGGTGCCGACCAGCTGCTGCTGTCGCACTGATTTATTTAAGACTTTGAAACGGCGGCTGTTCTTCTCACGAGGCGGCAAACTGTGTTAACTAGTCCGCGATGTTCGTGTTGGAACAGATGCAGTTTGGGCTTTTTAACGGAGCCGAACTGGGTGACGTGATGCAGACAGAACCTTCGGGTTGCAGGACCAGTGCCCGTGTTTTGGGTCTACCAGGACCAGTTTGGGTCTACCAGGACCAGTGTCCGTGTTTTGGGTCTACCAGGACCAGTGTCCCGCCGTGTTTGTGGTCCACATTAGCTCCGACATTAGCTCCCACAGGAAGCTCCCACTCGTTGCGTCCAAAGGCAGCGACAGCGTTTCCTGTTTCCATGTTGTTCGCTGCTTCAGCTTCGTGCCTGTCAGTCAGGCTGCTGCTGCCCAGCTAACCCTGCTAGGTTCTGTCCCTGCTAGCTTCTGTCCCTGCTAGGTTCTAACTCTGTCCCTGCTAGCTTCTGTCCCTGCTAGGTTCTAACTCTGTCCCTGCTAGGTTCTGTCCCTGCTAGGTTCTAACTCTGTTCCTGCTAGGTTCTGTTCCTGCTAGCTTCTGTCCTTGCTAGCTTCTGTCCCTGCTAGGTTCTAACTCTGTCCCTGCTAGGTTCTGTCCCTGCTAGGTTCTGTCCCTGCTAGGTTCTGTCCCTGCAAGGTTCTGTCCCTGCAAGGTTCTGTCCCTGCTAGGTTCTGTCCCTGCAAGGTTCTGTCCCTGCTAGGGTCTGTCCCTGCTAGGGTCTGTCCCTGCTAGGTTCTAACTCTGTTCCTGCTAGGTTCTAACTCTGTTCCTGCTAGCTTCTGTCCCTGCTAGGTTCTAACTCTGTCCCTGCTAGGTTCTAACTCTGTCCCTGCTAGGTTCTAACTCTGTCCCTGCTAGCTTCTGTCCCTGCTAGCTTCTGTCCCTGCTAGCTTCTGTCCCTGCTAGGCTTTAACCCTGCTAGGTTCTGAGATGGGGGGATGAAGCAGGATGAGGAAGTTATATTTAGTGACTCAGCTGTTGGAGGAGGGACACTGCAGACACGTACAGCAGTCAGACATGAACTGACAGCCTGCCTGACTGACGTGATTTCTTTGTTTCTCTCTGTTTGTTCAGCACCTGGTGCTCCTGGGCTAAAGAAGCAGCAGAGGAACTGAAGTGGAATGAAGCCATCAGCTTAAAGGAACCTCAGCAGATGTAACCACAGGGCCGCCTAGGTCCCTCGCTTCTTCTTAAAAAAGGGATGGAGTTCATGAGTGAGCGGCGGAGGAGTTCAGGGAAATAGCTGGATTCATGATCAGCTGTCGAGTCACACTGTCCATTTGGCTGCCAGAGCTTCTCCTGTCACGGAGACGTCCGGTGTTTAAATGCACAGACCCCTGTGAAGGCAGCGAGAGTCTCCCTGCACCGGCAGAACTGTGACTCTAAAAGCCAATGTGTGTGAATGTAAAGGTCTGTGAGTGGTACAAGTGGGGGAACCCCCCTGCGGGAGTGTCACTGGGTGGAACTGGAACCATGCGATCGCTCACAGCCTCCGAGCAGGAGTCATAGATGCAGAGCTCTCCAGACTGGCTGCTGTGGTTTCACTCTGAAACTAACGAAAATGATGTGAGCATTTGAACTGAAACTCCAAGATACACCAAAAGTAAAGAAAGTGCGGAAATTCAACTGGAAATGTCCCCTTACTGGCAGGGGCCTGCTGTGACCGTCGGACGCCTTCGACTCTGAGCTCGTCGCTTTGAGAGGTGTTAAAAACACCAACGCTGGGGGGATAAGGAGCCTCCTCCTATGAAACTGATTTTGCTTGGACATTCAGTAAGAGGCCATCCAAATGGCGGGAAAGGACTACAATCATCTCTTTAAACTGCTCATCATCGGAGACTCCAGTTAGTACATTTTTGATTTAAGATGTTTGTGGAGTCCCAGCAGTGACAAATGGCTTCAGCGGGGCAACCTGCAAGTGAAAACACAGCTGACTCCAGTTCAGATTTATTTCTATATACTATATGATAGCAGAGTTGTCTCATAGCACTTGTTAATATAGAGCAAGTCTACGCCAACTCTATATGTACAGACCCAACATTTCCACCAGGAGCAGCACTAGGAGACAGTGGCAAGGAAACGCTGCCTTTAACAGGCAGAACCAGAACCAGAACCAGGCTCTGGGTGGGCGTCATCTGCCTCCACCGGCTGGGTAGCGAGAGGAAAGATGGAGGATGGGTGGGGTTGGTAATAATGACGGTGGCAGCAGCAGCAGTCAGTGGCCAAAGTTTGGGAATGTTTTGGAAGGACAGAAATGAAGGGCAACATGTAGACGTCCTGTAGTGGGGAAACTAGTAACGAAGGAAGGAGCATAGATTGAGTTTCCTCGGCTGGCTGGCCTCGTTAGGCTGCTGGCAAATGAAAAATGCAAGTTAAACCAGTTTGACGCAGGGTTGAAGTTAGACACACCAGAGACCAAACAGGACTCTCTGTTTTCAGATGAGACACTTTGACTGAAAACGGCCCAGTTAACTCTGGTTTCAGTGGCATGTCCTGTTTTTAAGCACATTTCAACCTGCTTCAAACGTCACGAACAACAACAAGCCAGATGGAATCACTGCTGTTCTCTGGACGTGCGTCTGCGGTCGGAGTTTCTTTTTACATTTGACTGACACCGATTCTTATCTGCTGCGGAAAGTTGGGAGTCATTTTATTTCACCGTCCTCCCTTCAGCAAAGTATTTAAGCACAGTGATTTTAGATTCGGTCGAGTCGCTCCAGTCCACCACACTGGAAGCAGCCAGTAACCAGCGGTGTGGATGGAAGCTCAGCAGCCCCAAAATTCGCCTCTGAACTCAGTTTCAGGAAGCTATTTTTTTTTTTTTCCCATACATTTTGAAACGGTTCCTGCTCAGACCTGGTTCTCGTTGCTGTGTGACGGAGCCGGCAGGATGTTGGGCCTGTCAACACGGTTTGTGGACAGCTAGTCGGGGCTCACGGCTCCCACGAGCTCTGTCCGTGATCTGGTTTGATCCTCGGGCAGCAGTCGTACTTTAAGGTGTCTCCTGTTTGCCTGCAGACATTCAGCCTTTGACCGGCTCGCAGCAAAGCAAGAATTGTGCAGCTTTTAGACTCTTGTTTCCTCGTCGGTTACACAGATGCATTTGCTCTCGTGGGTACAACAGTTGGGAGTTACTGTTATTTCCCAGCCTGCTGCTGCTGCTACATTCTGGTTTGTCGAGTCTCTTTCGGACAAGTTGCCACTGGTTCTGTCGGGGAAATTTTTATTTGGGGAATGTATCCTGTCTCCTTTTCCAGTCTTCGTTCAACCTTTGCCCTTGTTTCTTGCTTTGTTTCACTTTTGTTATCCTGCCCCTCACGTGTCCTCTGACTTTACTGGCAGGAGGCGGTCACTCAGGATGGGATGTTGTTATGAGAGTAAACGGGCTCGTGTTTCTGATGACGTTAATTCCAACGTGAGCTACTTACTAATCTTGTCCCTCTGCTCTGGTTGTCGCTCAGATGTGGGGAAAAGCAGCCTCCTGCTCCGCTTTGCAGACAGCTCCTTCTCTGGTGAGTTACCAGCTCGCTGCAAGTCAAATGAGAGTGAATGTCTCTATACTAACGCTCATCTTCATCAGCAACCCAGAGTGGGACATCGGTCCTGGGTGACCCACATTGGACTCTACTTTTTAGCAGAAGCATTTTATTAAGTCCTCTTATCTCCTTCAGGGTTGAGCAGAGTCGCCCTGTCAGGAGCTGGGGGGGGGGGGGGGGTGGTGGAATGACAGACATGTTCCTCAAACATATTTATCGAATTAAATGTCTGACATGTAATCTCTTCATCCACAAACACATTTCTTACAATTTGGCCCCGCGTGCCTCACAGACGGCTGTTGTTTTGTCTGATTTGACCTCTGCTGGAGTTGAAGGTGAGAGGAAGTTTGTAAAGTGCAAGTAAACTATCGAGACAGTGAGGCAGATATCCGTCTGTACTCGGACTACCAGCCCAAATCAGTTTTATGGCATATCCAGATGGCTTTTAAAAAGTCTGCACAGCCAAAAGCAATTTTTGCAAATCGGATCCAAGTCACATTTGGAGGTGGTTTGAAATGTGATTTCTACAGATGCGTCTCATTCCGCTTCAGTCTGAGATCATCTGATCATTGACGTGGCTGATGAGAAGGATGGCCAAAATCACAAACGCAAAACCCCCAAATGGTCTTCATCTGATGTGAATGTTGAATCTACGGTCACGTGACGTGGTCGGGTTCATGCAGGGCGCCTCTGCTGCCTGTCGTGACTTCTCATGGTTCGCTGCTCTCCTGCAGGCAGCTACATCACCACCATCGGCGTTGACTTCAAGATCCGAACGGTAGACATCGATGGAGAGCGGGTTAAGCTGCAGATCTGGGACACAGCGGGGCAGGAGAGATTCAGGACCATCACATCGACGTAACAATCTGCTTTCATGTTCAGGAAGTTCCCTCACTTTCATTTCAGCCCGGCGGTGCATTCAAACGGTTGCCTCTCTCCCTCTCTCCCCCCCCCCCCCCAGGTACTACAGAAACACCCACGGGGTCATCATTGTTTACGACGTGACAAATCCAGAGTCGTTTGTGAATGTTAAGAGGTGGCTAAATGAAATCTCCCAGAACTGTGACAGCGTCTGCAAGATCCTGGGTGAGTCACCTGAATTAACGTGAGTTCAGAAGAACCATAAATTCAGGTTTATCTGCATGGCGGAGTGTTTGTTAAAGGGCACATTTACTGGTTGGACAGCGTCGCTGCTCTGTGCAGCAGCTCGCCCATGAGCTGTGAATCAGGAACCAAACTATTAATAAAAAAAGGTTCCTGCTGATGAAAAGGGCTTCCTGTATTTGAGACTGAAGGAAAAAAACTAAACCCTATTATAGCCAAATATAAAAGTATGACTCTTGACGAGTGTTTCTTTATAGCAAGTTGCTGGTTTGTAGTCTTTTAATAGAATAATACAAAGCTGAAACTGTTTTTCCTGCTCGCTCTCTTAGTGGGAAACAAAAACGACGACCCTGCCAGGAAACAGGTGGATACCCAGGATGCTGTGCGTTTTGGGGAGTCGATGGGGGTTCGGGTGTTCGAGACCAGTGCCAAAGAGAACATAAACGTGGAAGAGGTAACTGTAAAGTCAGTTAGTAGAAAACGTGACTGGTGAACGGACGAGTGGTTGTGACTCTGAAGTGACTGCTGCTTTGCACAGATGTTCATGGCCTTCACACACATGGTGCTCCGGGCCAAGAAGCAGAGCCAGAACAGAGCCGAGAGGGAGCGAGAGCGGGAGAAGGACACCGTCAACATCAACGCCCAGAGAGACCGAGACCGACGGAAGAGAGCGAAGAAATGCTGCTGAGAGGACAGAACCCCCCCCGCCGCTTACGCAAGAAGCATTGAGACGAGATTTTGGAAAACGGTGCCTTAGAGAAAAGTCTTCTGTGGTTCAAGCTGCAGATAAGCATGTTGGAAAGTGTGCGGTTCACTATTTACTGCGCCAAGTTGCAGCACAGCAGGCTGAGAATGGAACTGTGGCGGCGGCGGGATTTAGGCCGACTGTGTGCTGCAGCTTGGAGGCCCACGAGTTAAAGGATCATTCTGGCGTTTGTTTTTCTTCCTCAATTTACCACAAGCCACGTTCAAAGCTCGCTGCAGTGTTTCGGAGTAGTGCTGAGGATTGGACGGTCCTCCACAGGTCAACATGACCTTCTCTGACCTGATGTTCTCAGTTACCCGTGGCATTTTAAATATGTGCCAAATTTATCCACTGAAACATGAGAAATCTGTCGGGCTGGTTGCCATGAAATTTAGAGCGTATTCACGTCCACTTTTGATTTCAGTGAGGTCCTGTTATTGGCCTCATTGTGACGGATTCTTTTCATAATCTATTAACCTGATTATTTTCTTGATTAATCATTTTGTCTATAAAACCTCAGAAAACATAAAAGCCGTGCTGATGTCATCAGATGTCAGATCAGCCAGTTATTGTCCAGATCAGAGTTCTACCTGCAGCTAACGATTATTTTAACTGTCGATTCATCTGTGATTATCATTTAGTTTAGAAAATGTCAAATAGTGAAAAATGCTCATCAGTTTCCCAGAGTCCAACGTGTCTGCAAAGTGCTTATTTTGTCCAAAACCCAAAGACTCTTAATTTACTGTCAGACACGACAAAGAAAATCCTCACATTTAAGAAGCTGCAACGTCGACTTTTATTTTATCAATTCATTTACTTTTTGCCCAAATAACCGATGAAGCCACTGATCGTTGCAGCTCTAGTGGATATTCGTACTTGCCAGAGGATCAAGCCTAATATTTTGGGCGACCTACAACCGTTCTTAAAATCTTTAAACATATTTGGGCAGATTCCATGAAATTACGGCACCGATTCTTCACGAGGATGAACTTTCAGCTCCATCCTCACATTTTTTGCCCGACTTCCCTTCGGCTCTGAGAACGGCTGAATCTTCCATTTGTTCTTTCTGTGCAGCGCCTTTGTATTGTGGGGTGCACGAACAGCGCCGCCTTTAGGGGGCGCTGTTCCTCCACCCGTCCAGGCAGCCACCAGGTTTAGACACGACATCTGGCCCGAGACAATCCATCCCAGAACACTGGAGCAGACATGACGTAACCCAACTCCGTTCAGTTACTGCTGCCTGTAAAGTTTCTAAAATACTTTCAGAAATCAGATCCAACAATCGGCTTTGAAATATGGCAGAAAAGTGTGTGAATGAGCTAAAACAAACACTGACACGATGGTCCTTTAACTTTCACTAGTGAACCTGTTTGTTGTTTTTAATCCAGTAAAAGTATTTCGCCACTGAAAGGGAACCGTTTGCATCAGTTACTAAGTGTTACTGTGACACACTAACGGTGTGCTGCGTGCGCCTGTAGGCCTCAGTCAGCCAGTAACTCCAGTCCGCGTGACCTCGACACAGTACAAGCCCATAATGTCGCAGTTATGTTGTTTTAATGCAAATCTGATGCCTAGCAAATGTGTCAAAATACAAATAAAGCAATAAATCCAGAGATGCCGTTTGTATTTCCTCAATAGTTTTCACTACATCATCCTGTGGACTCATGAACGTTAAAGATGAGCTGTTTGGTTTTAGAAAGACTTCTGTCACCTCAGTGTATAAATACCATATTACAGATAACGGTTCTGCACTAAAGTACAAAAGGATATTTTTCTTATAAAATCTTAATGTGAAGCTGTCGGATGTAGAGAGAATGTAGTGAAGTACAGAATTTGAGTAAATGTACTTACAGTCCAACACAGATGTTTCAGACTAGATAAATGTGAAAATGTCACATGCTTCTGTCACATGTCAGTAAAAGTGTCACTGGTTGATTCAGTTCAGACAAACGCACGACACGTTAACCTGCAAAGACCTAGAACACAGTTTGGGGCGCCTGACTCCTGTATTTATTTAGTTTCTCTAACTTATTCTGGTGGTCCGCATCAATTCATTGATTCAGGAGAACCGTGACGAGCTTTTCTAATTGTCATCCGTGTTCAACATCCTTAACTTCCAGCTGCAGCATCAACACTGCCAGCACTGCTGTTTAAGAGAGTGGAAGTGCTTTTATTTTGAAAACCAAAGTCTTCATAAGATTATGCTGCATTCATATCACAGGAAAATCCAGGTTTCCTGAAAATCCTGTTGGGTCACCCTGAAACTGAAGAGCTTAGCTGCTGATACTTGTGGGTGATTATTAAAATGAGCAATCCTAGCAGTACTCCTTCCTGAAAGCAGAGGAGAACAGTGTGGTCCCAGTTTCCCCACAGCACATGAATGCAGCAGCACAGATGAGCGGTTTGTCCTTGTTTTGCTCTTGAGCTCCTCCATCAGTTGGATTTGGGGAGTCTGTAAACGCCTGCAGACACCATCAGCAGATGCTCCCTGACCTTCCTCTGCAGGAAGGCCTCCAGCTCGTTGACGTCCATCTCCGTGACGACGGGTCCCGTGGCGACGAACATCCGGAGCATAGAGTGGATTCGGTCCAGCGTCATGCTGTCCAGGTTGGTCAGCATGGCCTGGATGTAGGCCCAGAACAGCTGCAGAGACCAAGAACGAGCGTTTGAAGATGCTTCTTAAGGTGCCATTTCTCATCTTGTTTTCTGTCTGTCTGTCTCTGTGTGTGCATCTGTCTGTCTGTCTGTCTCTGTGTGTGCATCTGTGTGTGTCTCTGTCTGTGTGTCTGTCTGTGTGTCTGTGTGTCTGTCTGTGTGTCTGTGTGTGTGTCTGTCTGTCTGTGTGTCTGTCTGTGTGTGTCTGTCTGTCTGTGTGTCTGTGTGTCTGTGCGTCTGTCTGTCTGTGTGTGTCTGTGTGTGTCTGGTGGGGGCACCTGCAGCTTCTCCTCCCTCTGCTCAGACTGGGTGGTGGTGTTGGAGTCTCTCTCCTCGTCGCTGTCGATCAGCATCACGCCTCTCTCCATCTTCTCTTTGGACGAGCCCGTCTCCACCACAGCGTAGCGCCCCCCCGCCTCCTCCCTCAGCACGCCGTGCTGCTGCCACAGAGCCAGCTTCCTGTGCACCAGCTCCTTCGGGGCGCCCAGCTTCACGCTCAGCTCCTCCAGAGTCCAAGAACCTGATGGACAACCAACAGGACACCAATCAGGTCCCTGCTGATGCTCAAAAATATGAATGAGCACCAAGTGTTTTCTCTCCAGGCACGTGTTGAGACCAAAACTGGAAAGGGAAAACTCTTGATTTCATTTTTCCACTTCCATGTTAAAATCAACTCTATGATTCTGACTGTTGGTTGGTCATATAAACCAAAATCAAACCACCAGGAATGTGGTGAATATATACATTATACTGCCATTTTAAACATGTACAGGTTAAGGAGTGAAACCACACAAATGGAACTGATCTGTCGCTCATTAAGGTGAGGATTTGCCAAAATGTTAAGCTACAACATCTCACTCATAATATCTATTAAATACGCAGGAAAACATGTTGAAGTGAAGGTCGTACTTTTTTCCTGGAAGTGCAGGATGATGGCTGCGTGGATGGGGGAGACGGTGAGGTTGGTGAGGGTGCGGTCCTCCAGCTCCAAGTCCAGAGTGACGGAGCCCAGGTGGGGCTTCCAGCTCAGCGTCCTCATGGCCTGAAACACAGGAGACAAACTGCTGCTTCACTCACAGACCTAAAACCAAACCTAAAAGGTTTATTAGCTGCAGCAAGTTTCATGTCCAAACTTCACTTTACCAAATGATTTTCAGATTGTTTAGAACTGAATTGAAAAAGTGACGATAGCAGGACAGCCAGAGGCTCGGTGTAGAACAGCAGGTGGACTCCACCTTGAGTTTCTCGTAGCGGTGGGTGTAGGCCTCCATGGCCTGGCACACGAGCGGAGGGAGCTCCAGCTTCTCCTCCTTCAGTGGAGGCCAGAACTCGGAGGACAAGATGATGGAGGACAGGGACAGCGGCGGCTGCTCCTCCTCGCTCAGCCTCGACTCCTCCTCCCGGATGTTACTGTTGATCCTCCGAGAGTCCGCCATGTCCTGGACAGGAGGCACAAGACAACTTCATATTCTCATTCTTGATTAATCCAGCTACTATTTTCTAGATTCATCGCTCAGTCGCTGGGTCTCTAAAATGTCCAATAATTGTTACAATTTCCCCAAACATGAGACGCTGAAACCAGAGAATGTTTGGTATTTGTGCTTGATTATCATCTCGGGATGAATCCATCAGCAAAACTGTCGCCAGTTAATTTACTCTTACACTTTTTGTTTTGTCCTCTAGAAACTCAAACTTGAAGGTTTTCTTACCGTTTTAAAACTTCAGACGGTCCTATTACATCTGCATGGAGGAACATTACGGATTGGGACTTTCAAACATTAATTTCCTGTAGTGGGACCCAAACTGTGACAGTAGGATCGTCCCCAGAAGGAGGAGAGAAGACAAACATCAAGGCAAAGACAAGTGTCAGTTTCTGACTGGCCTGTTTAGCAGCGAGTGTTCACCTTCAACATGACCTCACAGTAATGCATGTGAGACTCCCCAAATCTGAGCTTCAGCAGCTCCACGTTACGGATTTCCCTGCAAACACACAACGGAGGACAAAAGTGTACAAAGACCATCGGACGATGATGCAGCCTACGTAAGTCCAAGAGTTAAGTTGATTTAAATGTGATGGGGTTGTACCTGGCAGTGTTGTAGTTGAGTTGGTGCAGCAGTCTGTCAGCCAGCACGGCTCTGTATTCGTCGATGAAGATGTCCTTGCTGCCGTAGATGCTGACCAGCAGGCTGATGATGTCCGACGAACGCCGCTTCGAGCCCATCTTATCTGAAAGAAGCCTTCGACTCTCAGCCAAACCCAACACATGCAAAGCAGTGGACCATTATTACAATCGCGCCTTAACTGACCGGGGACGGCGTCGGTTGGGTCTGGGGTCCAGTCCTCTGGGTCGGTGCCTTCTTCATCACTGTCCTGCATCTCCAGAGTCACCGGGTCTCCGCGGGACAGCTCCGAGGCCAGGTCTGTGCAGCCCTCAGCGTCTCCGGTCAGGCCGGCTACGATCTGCCTCACCGTGTCTTCACGGGTCCTTGAACACACCACAGACGCTTCAACAAAACTCAACTCTAGCAACGATTCGAATAATGACTGTAAAAGCAGCAGCGTCCTGATTTCATCACTCTGTTTTTATGGGCTCGTTCGGTTCAACGCGTTTTGCCGGTAAGTGCTCTGAACTTACCGGACAGATGACTTTACATGCACCTTGTTTTTATGTCATTTATATTTATTTATTGTATTGTGTATATAATGTTTAAACTTTTTAGCTGCTTTTTATTTAATTTCCTCTGATTTTTGAGCTGCTGTAACAGTGCATTTTCCCTCTGTGGGATTAATAAAGTTTATCTTATCTGAACTCTTTGCTGTACAAGATGCTGTGTGCAGTTCAGCGTCACATCCAGCAGGATTATAGAAATGACCACAACGTAATCACCACGTCAATAATTGTATCTTGCTTTTAAAAATAATGTTTAAAAAAACCCCTGAACCAGTATACGCCGACTCACCTGAGGTACTTCCGGATTGGTTGGCAGGCAACCTGCAGGATGACCATGGAGGGGTCCAGCTCTCTGAGGGCCTTGATGGCAGAGATGTAAACCGTGAGGATGTCAGATGTGTGAACTCCTGAGATTGGAAGGTACGACAGAGACGGGATCATTCAAACTGAATTTAAAATGCTTTCTTGTTCCGCTAGTATTTCTATCGTCAACAGAAACTGACCTGGGTGCAGCAGACGGCTCTCAAAGGCAGATTTTAACGAGGTGAGTAGCTGCTGCCTCTGGTTGGTTCTTTCCAGACAAAACTTCAGATCTTCAATGGCAGCTTTAGATTCTGGGAAATCTGAGAGATGGAAACAAGCACAAGAAACCCATCAATGTGTCAAAGTTACAAATCCAAACATTTCTACCTGAGTTTAGGTTCATCTTGTCCAGTACAGAGTCACCAGTCCATACTTAGCCTAGCTTAGCACAAAGACTGGAAGCAGGGGGAAACTGACACACTTTCCAAAACTGAGTGATCATCTTTGGAGTTTTAGTTAAAAAATGCAGTTTGTGCACAAAAGAAATATCAATAAAGTTCCAGTTAAATTCTCTTTAAGAAGAGAAATCAGCAGCTTGACCTCTGACGTGCTGGGAGAATCACCTCTGATTATACTGAAGAGCTCCTCGATCCTCATGTTGACGTAGATCCTGCAGAAGAACTGGTGCATGTGGCACCTCCACTGCTTCAGGACGGAGCTGCCAGGCTGCCCCCCCTGGATGCCGGGAGCGCCGGGAGCAGGAACCAGCCCTTCTCTGTGCGCCTCGCTTGCAAACACTTTGCTCAGCCAGCCCAGCACCAGCTCCAGCCACTGCTCGGGCAAAAAACACAACATATTTCAACTGAAGGCTCATCCCGACCGGACTGCAGCTGACGTAAAGCCTCCCCGATGGTGGAAACACAGACAGGTGTTTTACCTCCTGGAACTCCAGCAGGAAGGAGCGCTCGTACTCGCCCCGGCAGTGCTGCTCCATTCGCTGCTCGATGAGCCTGTGGAGGATGGAGGTGACGGCCTCGGAGCTGACCCACTCCAGCAGCTGTAGTTTGGAACTACAACCACATAACAGAATGAACCATCCATCTTCATGGGAAGCACAGCATGTTGTGGCATTTTGTTTTATGGCGTATTACAGCGGGTTCATCAGAGCTTTGATGGAAGCTGCTGCAGCAGGAAACACAATACTTTTAAAACACGGAACAGCAAAAGGTTTGGAGTCCACTCACAGTATGTGGCTAAGCTCCTGCAGTTGTGCCAGAGCCTCCTGACACCAGCACTGCTGTGCCGGGACCCCGCAGCCCCGACAGACCCCTCCCTCCGGGCCGTCCGGAACCTCCGCCCCGTCCTCGGCCTCCCCCTCCTGGCTCATATAGACAGAGAAGGTCCTGCTGTAAAACTCCAGCACTCGCTCCTGGAGAACGGGGGACGGGGAGAAGAGGAGGAGGGCCCTGATTATGGTGAAGGCCCGCTCCTGGAGGCCCCTGGGCCCCGGGCCACACAGACTGCCACGGCCCTCGTCCTGCCACGTCCCCAGCCTCTCCAAACCCCCTTGGAGGAGGAAGGGATGTTTGAAACTTGTTGTGGACACAAAACAAAGAAAAGCAGCACTGAACTTACGACTCATGACATTTTCTCTCCTTACCCAGGAAAGGTTCCAGCCGGCCAAGTAGAGTCTGGAAGGCTGTGAGGAGAACCCAGGCCCTGCCTCTCTCCTCCAGCTCGTTCTCTGGCTGCTTGAGTCCGGACCAGAACTCAGGAACCACAGAGGAGGACAGACGCATCTGCAAAGTCTCCAGCAGCCAACCGCCCAGCAGCCGGCCCAGACCCTGACCACACAGCAGGGCCAGCGAGTCCGAGAGGCTCTGCTCCGCCACCGAGCAGCCGGGAGACATCTACGACCACAAAGGACCGAGATAAAGGACCGGTTCTGACAGACGCTGCAGATCCGTTTCACAAACTGATCTCTGTCTTTTTTTAACACGTGTCGTGTGACTGAGACACACAGTGAGCAGACAAGTGAAAAATAAACGGCTTCTTTGGTGGACAAAGTGCAACAGAGACACGATGTCTAAATGATCTTATGTACAAGAAGTTATCGTCGTCTGATTTAGGTAAAGCATAAGGTTCACAAGGTGCCTGACCCCTGACCCCGGACCCCCAGGACCCCCCGGAGGTGACAGGATACACACAAGCCACACGGGAAGTGGTCGGTACAGTGCTGAGTTTAACTCCAGACCTGGACGTGTCTCTGACTCCTTTGAACAGAGTAAATGTAGCAGGAGACTGAAAGCTCCTACATCAAAGTGCGACAGTGAACATTAACAGTTAACGGCCGCTAGAACATAAAAAGATGGGAAAATAAAGAGAAATAGGACAACAGCGTTACGCCGAATGTAGCCGAACACCGTTGGTAAAGAAGTCAACTGTCCTAAATCGTCACACTCGGTGTGAACACTGTTACAGGCGAGAAAACGTTCAATCGCAAAACATCTGAATGGAATTCGGCGTCTTCGGTGCCGTGTGACGCGGCTGAAGGTCCAGCGACTCACCAGAGCTGCAGTGACGGTTTCCCAAGAAGCGGCGACCCCCAGTTCTGCTGGGTCCGGTTCTGTCACCATCTCCTCCATTTTCCTCGACTTTCTGCACAAACAACTAGCTGTGTGGGTCAGACATTTAAACCTCGGCCGGCCGCGTGTTGCCGCGTCGTAGCATCATGTTTTACTGCTGTATGAAAAGAATAAGTGCGCACATCAGTGAAAACCCTCCTCAAATGAATTTGAACGTTACTCCTTGCTCGCATCGCGCGAGTTGACTTCTTCTTTCCAATGAGTTTCCGGTAAACTGTGTGCCAAAACGCGTAACGCTGCCCCCTACAGTTCACAGCACGCATGTGTAGACGCAGCGCCTCGCTGTTGTTCGTCGTTTTATTTTGAACGATCACAGGAAGTGGTTAGTATGATACTGTGTCTGTCTTAACGACGCTGGACTTAGACTCATGGCTCTTCACTGCCACCCAGTGGTCACAGCGGGGAACTGCACCCCATTTACATTTGTGGATGTTCAGTTAATATCTGTATGACTATTATTGATATCGATACCTGCAAATAATTATCAGTGGGATTATTACAAACAACATTTTTTGCAACTGTTTTATAAAATTTACTCAGCGTTGATAAGTAGACAGGATCATTACATGTCTGTTTATAATATACTGTATAATTCTGAGTATATCTGCCCTCTGGTGGCGACAGTTAAGAACTACAACTGTACAGATATACACACGATTATAACTCATGGCTAGATAATTAAAATAAACAATTAAATAAAAATTTAAAAACACAACCGTACATCGGCTATTACAACATCGGTTATTTCTATATGGAAAATGCAGGTGTTACATTCAAAATTAATAATCACAACATTTTTTACATTTTTAACACCAACAGTCTTCTGGCCTGGAGACCAGCGCTGACATAGAAACCACACTAAGATGTTCAATAAATTGAACCGTATCTGTTAAATATCACCCTTGTGAATGTTTTCTCCACCTTTATTTGCATGAACTTCAGTGGACAGAACATTTGGAACATAACTGATTTTGATTGTTATATCCTGAAAGCTTTAACTCGGATGTTGTGTCTGTCTGATCGTAGAATCATGAGGATGCACTGCCCTCCAGTGGTCACCGTGAGAAACTGCAACATTAAATTTAAATTTGTGGCTATCACACAATAGCATCAGTACATAATTGTTATGAATATCAACATGTGGAACTCATTATCACAAATAAAAAGAGAAGCATCAATATTTTTAATATTCATATTAATAATGAGTTGTTTTAATATATTTAATGTTATGCAGAGGAAGACATGTATCTACACAGACACGCCAGAAATCTGTGTGTATTTACTGTATAATCATGACAATTTCTGCTCTCTGGTGGTCACATTGAGTAACTACAACTAAACGCCATTAGCATCAAGCTAGACATATTAAGTGTAGTAGTAGTACTTCCGGTCAAAACACAAAATAAAGGTTTTGCAATCGATGCAGTTACATATCGTGGCCACCGGATGGCAGTATATACTCAGGATTGTAAATTCACTGTGGAAATTACGTTTCACAGATTTGATCCCTCTAGTCTCCATCTAGTCTCGCGTTTTTCTATTTAAATTGTAATATCTTGTTTAGTTAAACTGAAAATCATAAATGTAAACGCTCTATAACAATACCGCTCTCAAAATGCTTCAAAATACGGAGGTGCCGTTACGCACGGTGGCCACTGGAGGGCAATGAACATGAACACTCGTGGTTATTCACTGGCAATCGTCCACTCTGAGACTTCCGGTGAAGACATTCAAAATAAAACGTAGGAGCAGCTGCGCCGTTTTCCTACAGGAATGGGCACGTTGCGCTGGTAGCAGATGTAAGGTGATTACGTCATTGTTAACGCGTTGACTCGCGCTAACGACACTTCCTGCCGCGACACTCTTCTGACCGGTTTGTGACCGTCCGCCGGTTTCCAGCAGCAGCAGCAGCAGCAGCTCCTAGCGGCTCGCACAGAAACGTCATCATGGCAGCGGAGTGCGAGTGAGTTTGTCGGCAGCGTGTCTGAATTTTCCCCTCAAACCTCGAACGCTCAGCGGCAGCCGGTGTGTTGGGTCCTCGGCGTGACGGGCACCGAGCTCTGAGCGGAGCCGGGTGAACTGTAGCAGGTCTAACGTAGCATAGCTAGATTAGCACCACAGTGCGAGCTAACACGCTAACGCTAGCTTAATTTGTGTGAACGTTGATTCCTTTGGAGGATCGGTGCGATGTCACGTCTGTCCCTGTGTTTCCTTCGCAGTGTGTCTCACGTCTGTCCCTTGTGTTTCCTTCGCAGTGTGTCTCACATCTGTCCCTTGTTTCCTTCGCAGTGTGCTGTCTGAGATCGAGGTGCTGCAGTCGATCTACCTGGACGAACTGTTGGCCAGCAGGAGAGAGGACGGGTGAGACGACAGATGACATCACTGTGCTTCGTCAGCTTTGGATTTGAGATGTGATTATTTAGTGCAGGACAGGTGTGAGGATTCATACAAGCTGCAGTAAAGACACTAAATGGTCTCGGGTCACACTGAACTGACAGCTGTCTGTCATCAAGTATGGTGAAAACGTTTGCAGTGCAGCGCACAGTTGGCACTTTGTCTTCTCCAGCAGCTGTCAGATGGAACAAACTGTGGCGATGACGCTTATTATTTGACATTAGACAGAGGTCACACCAGAGTCCTGTCAGTAGGCGACTTGAACATTAAATTCACACATTTTTGAGTAGAGTTTTCCACAGACTGTGCAGCCTGTTGGACCTTGTGACGCTGCTCTGTTGACACTTCAGCACTGAACTCTAACCCGTCTCCTTTGGCTCCTGTGTTCTTAATGACTGCTGGGATGTTGTGTCCTGCAGGGGCTGGGAGGTGAGCCTGGTCCTGTACCCCTCCACAGCGGAGGACTCGGTCTCGCAGTTTGTCCGACTCACCCTGACTTTGACCCTCGATCATCAGGTGCACTCTCCATTATTCGTTCACTGTCGGTTTGAGTCTTTTCGTGGGATTTGTTGACGAGAAGAAAACATAGAATATCACCAAACTTACACTTGAGCTCGCTGGATGAAGAAATACTCATGAACATAAGTAATGTTTTGCTCTCTCTTCCCCGTTTTGTGTGCTTAGTATCCCTCGTCTTCTCCAGCCATCTCCATTCATAACCCTCGGGGGCTTTCTGATGACAAGCTCAGCAGGTAACCAACTGAAGCTGCTTGGACTCACCAACAGTACCACTACTTTCTGCTCAGGACATTTTAATATTGAGTATAAAATCCTTCAATGGTGCATCCTGTTTCTCTTAGTGTCCAGAAGTGTCTTCAGTCGGAGGCTCAGTCCTGTCTGGGTTCACCTGTGTTGTATCAGCTCATTGAGGTCACTATATATCGTGCTTTTTTTATCTATCATTTAAGAGAGTATATGATTTCAGTGGATGATTAATACATCAAGGTACTGATCAGCTGTTGTGCTGCTGTTTTTTTCTCCTCCAGAAAGCGAAAGAAATCCTGACTGAAAGCAATATTCCTCACGGAAACTGTGTCATTTGCCTCTATGGCTTTAAGGTACGGCGGTTTGGGCTGGACGATAAAAACAATATGTCAATACTGTGTTTTTACAGCTTGTAAAAATAATTTAACGCACGATTAAATAGCCCCTCGTCTGCAGATCTTTCCATTTAATGTTCCTAAAATTTGCTAAAAATGTAAGCAAACCCGTTCATGGTTCTGTGTTCAGGAGGGCGAGACGTTCACCAAGACGAGCTGCTACCACTACTTCCACTGCCACTGCCTTGGCCGCTACGTCCGCCACTCAGAGAGCGAGCTCCGCCAGAGGGAGAAGGAGCTGGAGGAGGACAAGACCAGAGAGAAGACAGACGATCAGGTCAGACATCGGAGAGTTCTAGTCAAATCTTTCTGTCTTTCTCTATAAGCTGTTTAATCACAGACTGTTCTCACAGGAGCTGACTGTGGTGTGTCCGGTGTGTAGAGAGACGCTAACGTATGACGTTGATCAGCTTCTGTCGTCTCCTGCACCCCAGCTGCCGGAGGTAAAACCATCCGCTGATGTTACTTCACCAAACAATCTCACCTCATGGTCCATTAGTAGCTAATAAATCCATAAACCAATGGATCTGGACCCTATGGTGAGATAGTGTATTAGACAGAGAAAGTTTGTTCTTGTCCATTTTAACTGTAAAAATTCAAAACATTTTCATGTTTTTACAGCTGGACGAAGCAGCGATTGGTTCAAGTTTCCAACAGAAGTGGTGTGAACTCCAGAAGCTTTTGGAAAGACAGAGGTCTAAAGGTGGGATCATTGACCCGGAGGTGGAGTCCAAACGCTTTCTCATCCACATCAACGAGGTAAGAATGAATCTGAAACTGCACCCTGTTCAGTCTGCAAAATATTACATCTGTTGAAGAAATGATACACATCAAGCTGCAGACTAAACATTAAACACCTCAAGCTACTTGACAGGGAGGGACGACTCAGATATTTTGAGAAGTCCTGTTGTTTGCTGTCAAACCCAGAGTCCGATAAGATGCATATCAGTTTCCAGCAGCTTCAAACTGCCTCTCTACTTCTCTCAAATGTAAAGAAAATACACCTTCATACAACTCCAGCGCTGCCTTAATAACACCGTTCCTATATAATGTGACGCATGTCAACTCCCACAGGCTCCATCTGTTGCTGAAAACGGAAACCTGGACACAGATGTCTCTCCTGGCCCCCCGGTGCCCTCTGCTGCTATGGTTTCCTCTGATGAAACTGCTGTCAGAGCAGACCGGTTTGTTCCTGGACTGTCCCACTGCAGAGGTGGCCAGGGCCAGAGGCATCACAGCCAGGCGAGGGGTCCGAGGAGGGGAAGCAGGTCCCGACCACAACACAGGAGAGCCGCCCCCATCTCAGAGCACCTGGACAAACTCTCCCTGTCCTCACGCTGCACTGACGGACCCGTAAAGGCCAAAGCTCAGGGTTACTATGGCCAACAGCTGCGAGTGAATGCAGAGTTGTGTCCGTCTAAGACGGGCAGGGACGTCTACGCAGAGCGACACGAGACCCCGGTGGCCCCAGACGATCAGCCAACATGCCAGGCAGCCTCGGAAACTGAACGCCCTGAAGATGCTGCAGAGTCTGCAGGCGGTCACGGCCATCGTGGAAGGAGAAGGGGTCCTCACAGATATGTCCCACACACCGGGCCTGCACACTACCACTGGGACGGGCGGGCTTCAAGAAGCAGGGGAGGGGTCAATAACCTGTACAGCAGAGGAGGGGAGCCCCGTCGGGGTCACGGCAGGGGCTTCCAACACAAGGTGGAGGAGAGAGAGAGGGGAAGAGAGGAGGTACTATGACAAAGGGCAACAGGAGGGCCAATGAACAAGAGTGTGTGTGCCTCCATCACCAGTTTGCGTAGATTAAAGCCCTGCACCAGAAGTGACAGTCACCGTAGTATCCTATCCTCTACATCGCCGTTCTCCTGTTCTCTGGGATGCACTTTCATGCACACTAATATCAGATACGGATGGTTGTTGCTTTTTGTTGTGATGCAATATGACTTGAAAGAACTGCAGATTAAAATGTTCTCTGGGTGTCGGCGTGTCTGTATTTCCTGTAATGTTGTGATATGGTTCATTTCAGTTCAGTTACAACAGACTATTTTTAATTATGTATTGAGATTTGAAAATATGTTGACAATGACGCTGAAACAGGACCGAGGCCAGAATGTTCTGATGGTACGTGGAGCACCGGAGCCTGGTAGGACCAGTTAACGCCTCTTTCACTTAATTTAGCAGAAACATATTGTACTTTGTTCTCCACTACATTTATCTAACAGCTATAGTTATTTTGTAGATTAAAGTTTTAAAAACCTATGAGCTGATCAAATAAATACTCATTCATCTTCAGCCATTAAAGGTTAGTATAGAATTTAAAAATCGGTTCTTGGTGCAAAGACTCCTGGGAGTTGTAGTTGAAGTAGGCGCGTCGCGGGCGGAAGAGGCGGAACCCAGCGACGCTTCAGCGACGCCATCTTGGCAGCTTGTCGAAGGCCAGCCCCTCCGGATTAACTGCGCAGGGTCGCAGAGGCGTGGGATTGTTGTTTAAACGGCCGAGGTTATGACTGGCGGGAGCGACTTTCACAGAAGATTCAGTAACTCTGAGCACAGAATGGACGCGGACATGGACTGTAGTCACGCTGAGAGTGAGCGGGCTGAGTTGGACAGCGGCGTCCCGGCTGCGTGCTCTTCTAACGGCAGTGGCGGGGAGGAGGACGAGGCGGAGGCCGCTGGCCGTGCGAGAGAAGCCGGGGGCTCTAGTAGTCAGCACATCCCGGACAGAGGAGCGTTCTGCCACGGCGGCAGGGAGCAAGAGGTGTCGGTCGAAATCGGGGAAACGTATTTATGTCAACGAGCCGACAAAACATGGCGTAAGTGACGTCTGTTGTGCTAGTTTCAGTTAGCAGGCGGACGTTAAGCTGCGCGCTGTCTCCTTTGTTTGCGGGGAAATGTACACCGAACTCCATTAAAAAAATGTATACACACACACATTTTATATATATATATATATAGAAGGACTAGTTTTCAGTAGAATCAGTGATGTTGCTTTCTGGAACCTTCTGCATGACGCTAGACGGTGAAACCACAGCAGCTGTAACAGTTGATGTCTCACCTGAGTAAACAGGCAAACGCTGCAGTTTGGAGGATAACTGAATAACGGCTCAACACACATGAAACAACAGTAAGGACTCTTGCTAATGATCAAGGTGGCGTTGGAGTCGCAGACGTCCGACTGGAGTTTGGATTCATGCCTGGCAGAACTCTGAGGAGCTGATGGATCTTGCTGTGTTTTCAGATACAGCAGAGGTCATCCAGTCCAGGCTGAACGAACAGGAGGGCAGAGAGGAGTTCTACGTTCACTATGTGGGCTGTGAGTACGGCACCAGGTCTTCATATGCTCATGAATGCAACGCACAAAGTTGATGTTGTTTCTTCTCTGTTATCCCTGCTCCACCCTAAATTTGCGACCTCGTGTGCCTTTCTTTATTCGCCCACACCCTCTCCGTCACCCCCGCTGCAGTCAACAGGCGCCTTGATGAGTGGGTGGGCAAGGTTCGCCTGGCACTTACCAAGACCGTGAAGGACGCGGTGAGGAAGAGCACAGAAATCGGGGGTGTTGGGGATTTGGGTGAACAGCCTGAAAGGAAGATCACTCGCAACCAGAAGCGCAAGCATGATGAGATCAACCACGTGCAGAAGGTACACGAGACGTTGTCTGTTGCCGAGTTATTTCGTGCTGTTGGTGGCGACGCTGCTGTGTAGTAAAGGGTTGATATTTATCTAATGGAGATTTCCTCTGCAGACGTATGCAGAGATGGACCCGACGACGGCTGCCCTGGAGAAGGAGCATGAGGCGGTAAGGTGGAGTGTCTGTTAGTTTCTCTTAATTAAAGATTACAACAGTAGAGAGCTGTGTCCTCTACATCGTTTTGGTCAAACTGGCTTCTGCATTTACTGTTAAACGTCTTACATCGCATGTCTCTCACCCAGATCACCAAAGTGAAATATGTGGATAAGATCCAGATAGGAAACTTTGAGATCGATGCCTGGTACTTCTCACCGTTTCCAGAGGACTATGGCAAGCAGCCCAAGCTGTGGATCTGCGAGTACTGCCTTAAATACATGAAGTACGAGAAGACCTTCAGACATCACCTGGTCAGTGCTGCTTTCACTTCAGTCTGTGATGTAGGGAAGTTGGTGCCTCTCATGGAATCATCATCATCGTTTTTTTGCAAACCGCGGCATCAACTAGGAATAATGGCTGTTTGCCATGTTTGAGTTTAAGAATGGAAACATGACATGTGAAATTAAATTCAGAGTTGTATAAAATGTCCTGCAGAATGTCTTCAATCTGTATATTGGCAGAAAACTGCTGCTTCTCACGTGTAACCATCGCTGCATTTTGTTCCCACCTGTGTGAAACCCCACATCCTGTCAGGTAACGGTGAATAAACGATGTTCGCGCACCCTTTAATACCTGAGGGGTTGACCGTTGGATCTTTGTTTCCTCAGTCCCACTGTCAGTGGAAGCAGCCTCCTGGCAAAGAAATCTACAGAAGGAGCAACATATCGGTTTATGAAGTGGATGGACGGGACCACAAGGTGAGTGCACCTGGATGGTCTATGCTGTTTAAAGCTAAATCGTATGGATTCATCTGCCTCCTGCTCTCCAGTGGAAATACGAGTGGCATGTCATTTGGCTTTAGGAGAAGCAAATCAGTTGATTCTGTAAGATGTTCATTGTTGGTCTCTGTTTGCAGATCTACTGCCAGAATCTTTGTCTACTAGCGAAACTATTTCTTGACCACAAGACGCTTTATTTTGACGTGGAGCCCTTTATCTTCTACATCCTCACAGAAGTCAACAAACAGGGAGCGCACATCGTCGGCTACTTCTCCAAAGTGAGGCCTGTTTCCATGTTTCTGATGCAAACCAAGTTAATATTTGCCTTTTTATCAATTATATCTTGGACTCACTGATGTTGGATCTCTTCAAGGTGTTGTCTCAAACGCAGACATTTCTGTCTACATTCAGTGTTTCTTAACAAAACACATTGTGTCATTCAGGTCAGTGACGTGTTAAATGCTCTTCCTTTCTCAACATTTGCAAAGCCGACTTTAAACATATGTTTTTAAACCTGCAATGTTTACGTCCATGTATATTTATTTTTGGCATATTGCGGTTGGAAGGAGTGCACGAGATAAAAGAAAATAAGACGAGCTGTTCATAAAAACATTGTTCCACAACACCGGTGGTCAAAAACTCTTAAGTTTTTACATAAATCGTCAGCCTTCACGTTAAGCAGATCACTCATCTCATCAAAATCTAAACGTGCAGGAATGTTTGTCTTCACTGTTTTTCAGGAGAAAGAGTCTCCAGATGGGAATAATGTGGCGTGTATTCTCACACTGCCGCCTTACCAACGCAGAGGCTACGGAAAGTTCCTCATAGCTTTTAGTAAGTGATAGACCATCAAATCAAATCAAATCAAATCAAATTTTATTTATATAGCGCTATATCATAACAAAGTCATCTCATAGCACTTGTAAATATAGAGCAAGTTCAAGCCAACTCTATATCTACAGACCCAACAATTCCACCATGAGCAAGAACTATGCGACAGTGGCAAGGAAAAACTGCCTTTTAACAGGCAGAAACCTCAGGCAGAAC
>JAVQJF010094305.1:0-69661 GCA_036023855.1 Gadopsis marmoratus
CGGCCAAAGCGACGGTTATATTGAACAAATTTAAGCGAATGCTCCGTTTCAAAATTTTCTTGTGCAGACGCCGCCGAAGCGCTGCCGGTTTTACATGCTTTAATCTTGCATTCCGCCACCCCCCCCCCCCCCCTACACCACCACACTCATTGATGGTGCAGTTCTCCCCCAGATAAAGGCGGTGTGCTTTAACATCAATCACATCACGGGGAGCAGCACACAGTCCTCCGTCCGTCTCGCCTCGGGTGCAGGACTTGAGCTCAGATCCGGTCCCCCCGTGACGGACCCTACTGGACCTGCCGTTTATTCTCCATCTGCATAGAACCCAAAGTTGGGACTTGAGACTTTCGGCGCCACTTTCCCGCTGGACAGCGCTCGCGATGATCCGGGGGGGATCGACGCAGCCTCGCGCGCGGATTCCTTCTTGGATACTATTCAGAAACAATGTTTAGACGTTGATTTTTTTGTGTGACGTGTTCTTTGTTTTGTTTTTTTTTTTTCCTTTCTTCTTTTTTCATTTTCGTTTTTACAAATGCCAGAGTTGCCCGGGAAGCCCTCCGCTCAGGCGCCGACGGACCCAACAAGACGCGGGTTCTGCTTTGGATATGGGTCACTTCTCATGACAGGGCTGATCGTGGGCAGGAGGCCGGGGGGGTGAGTACAGCCCACCGTGCTGCAGAAACGGGTCATCTACGACAGTGAAATGTTTGGGGGGAGGGCGGGAAAACCCCAAAACGTCGTGACTTCAATGCACTTAAGTCACGGCGGAGTATTGAGGAGATACTGACAATTAGGATCGATGAGACAAATCCATGTTTCATGCAACTTGCGTGTTGCGACGCTGCGCGATGCTTGAATCGATGAATGGCTCATAACGTTATGGCAGTTTTGAAAAGTGAATATGTGGATTGCCTGTAACGAGGAGTGCAACGCCCAGAACTGTGGGTGCAGCCGTTGTTTTTTGCGCGCTAAGGCGCAGCGTTCTGCGCGGAGCTGCGCTGCAGAGGCGCCCCGAAGTCTCGCAAAACGCGACAACGCAACGACTCTGTGCTCCTAACTGCCGGAGCTACAGGGCTTGAGTGCAATCACAGCAACAGCCGTGAGAGCATTGGTGTCAGACGGGACACATCTTTTCTTCATCACAAGCCAGTCCAGTCTGACTCCCAAAACCGGGATGCAAACAGCCGCTTCTTCATCCCCAGATCCACCCAGATGTTTGCAATCTCCACCCCTCTCTTCGTGTCTCCCTCGCAGCCCCGAACCAAGTTGAGTCACGTAGGGGAGCACCCTGGCTGGGTGGTGTTTTGTGAGTGTGTGTTGGGGTGGAGGGTGTGTGTGAGCCATCGATTGCCAGTCACTGTGCAGATGTGCAGATGTGCACCCTCCTGGCAGCGGAAGCCAGATTGGAAGCAGTGGTAGAACTGGGGATGTGAGACTGCCACTGTGCATCTCACAGCAAACTTTAATAGGTTACTTAGGCGTGCGTGGTTGTTACTTCAAGGCCATTATTTTGTTGACAGGGATGCATATTGTGCTTTATCTGCATGCACGCTGTTTGTCTGTTGGCATATACAACAGTGCTGGAGGTAGTGGTCAAGGACCACAAGACAAGCAAAGATAGCTGACACACCAAGAAAACATGGTATTAATACTGCTTCCATTTTGGGCTGCTCCCTCAGGCCTTTTTTGTGGGGCCAGAGATTAGCTTTGTGCTATCTAACTCTCATAGCGTCGATTCACGTGTGTGTGTGTGTGTGTGTGTGTGTGTGTGGGGGGGGGGGGGGAGCTGCTGTGATTTCAGCCAAATATGCCATTGTCTGCATTCCCTCTGAACTTACAGCCAAGAGGGGAAATGTTCCTCATATCAGTGGGTAATTATCTAAAGAGCCTGACTCAGCAAAAGAGAGATTTTAATTCAATCTTGTCCAGCCTCTGAGCTCCCACCGGATAGATTTTACGTCTCACGTTGGGTTATTCTTGTTGGCATGTTCTCCACGACTGCAGTGACTGATAGCCTACCTGGATCTAGCTACAAAGCAGGCTTAAGAAATCTCCCCCCAGAGAGAGGTTGGGAGGAATACTGTGTGCATATTGTAACTGGTAGAGAGGCGCAGGGCTTATTCAAACAGCCTTAGTTTTACTTTCCCAAGCTTTGCCTGGCTTATCTTGTCCTCGGAGTTAGTTTAGCAAGTGCAGAGTCAGCGTAAGACCTCTTGGTTTGCCTGCTGCTAAGTTCTCATTAATATGTCATGGGCCAGAGTGTAAGCAGCTATAAGGAGATACTGTAGCATTGCCTCATTCTCTGCTTAATAATGCACGAGGGCACACCAGCATACTGTAGATTAGCTTGCCAAGACAATACAAATGCTTCTTTACATTTCACTCTGCTGGCAAAGGGGTCAAATAATGAACACATCACATTCACTTGATGGAGACCACGACGATCATAGTGATTGAAATCATTCCAAGAGGGGGTAAGCTTGATCCTGTTCTCCAGTCCGCAGAGAGACTCTCCACCATCCACATCTTTTACTGTAGCTGCTGCTGCTGCATGGATCCAAGACTGCAATAAACAAACGTGTGCACTGTTTCCCAAAACAGACCCGTGGTTAAATTCCCGATAGACCTCTGTTGTTCCCTTTTACAAAGGCTTGTGCTGAAAATGGGGAAATGTGTGTGCAGTGTATAGAGAGCCCAGGTTCCAGCTTCATTCTCCTCCCAGCAGACGCCATCTGCTCACTGGGGAGGTTTCCCAAACAACCTCATAGTAAAGACAAGGGAAATGAGAAACATGGCTACACTTAAAACACAGCATGCTCAGTGTTTTTTCTCCTTTAAAATGAAAAACAGGTCACTTAATCGGAAAGAAAATGAGAAAATGCCTAAATATAAATACATGACTAAATAAAAATCCCTGCCCTAATTCATGTCCTCATGTTGCATTAGCATATGAATGCATGCACACACACACACACAGATGTATTTCCTTTCTATGCATCTAGAAGCATCCATGAATTTCTTAATTTGGAAATATGTCAGGTTTTCTGTAAAATATCCCACAATTAGTGGACTAGATGTTATCCATCTAATGACAGGCTTGTATTTGATCTGTTTATAGTGTATACAAATGTGTTAAAATACATCAAAGCATATGACATTAAAGCTAATGATTACATTAAGTGTCTATAGCAGTAGGAGTTCCTGGAGACCATTTATTCTGTATTGTAATGGGCCATTGACACTCAGTGAGAGGATGTCCTTTTCTTTGGCTGACGGATGGAAATTCCATGTTTGTCCTTTTAACAGATTATCTATCTGTATATTACTATTATCTCTTCAGGTTCTACTATTTAAATTGTGTGGCTGTAAATTCAGAGCAAAGCAACAGGTAGAAATGAGACCTTCAAATAGCATTTTAATGTCTGTAATATATCTTTTGAAGTAGTTTGCTACCAAATATTGCCATTCATTGACTAGTATGAATTTCACACATAACATGGATTCGGCCCTTATTATATTCCTGACTGAAATCCAATCGTTTTTCCACAGAATTATTTTGAATTATTAATAACGGAGAAAAACAACAACAGAAAGATCCAGAAGAGCGATGTTGTGCACTTCCTGAGTCATCATACGCACAGATTCTTCCTAGGGCAGCGGTGCGTGAAATGGAGTGTGAAATGAGTGCACTTAACATCTCTGCAGTGGATTATACACATTATCTTACACTATAGGGTTGGAGAGCATTTTGCCTTTTGCCTGTGAATCAATCATGAAGTTACATTCACCTGTACTCAAGTCCATTTAATGTTCCTTACATGCCCGAGTCCATTTCTGCAATCAGTCCATGCCGGGAAATCCAGACACGAGTGAAATAATATCTTCAAATAAGTCTTAGAGTTTACTTGAACTTTCTTGGAGCACCACACAGGGTTTGCTTCATTGGTGTCTGATTTATTGCCAATCACCAAAAAGAAGCCAAACTGACTTTTAGCCTAAACCCCCTTTGTTTAGAGATTGTAGATTGTAATATGCCTGATGTATTGATAGGAGGGAAATATGATTTGGTGTGCTTTTATATGAAAAAGGAATAAACACTTCTACTGAAGTAAGAATTCGACTTAAAGCACCTACAAAAGCAGCTATTGCTAATGTGCTGTGCATTTTTGTAATATAATGCATTTTTCGTATTCACTTGGATAGCTGGCTATACAGCTGACATGGTGGCACATTATTATGTTAATATGGTAGCTTTACCATTTTAAAAGTGGATGGCACTTTTCATATTGTTTTTTAGAATTGATCTCTTTTTTTGGCAGCATAGTGTACAGCAATGCAAACATACTTGATATTCTAAGAAATATATCTATGTATTAAAATAAGAAAATGACAAATAGGAAGAAATTAAGGAAGATATAAAATACAAGGAGAGGATCTCACATAGTGCACCAATGTGCAATCATTTTACAGGGAGCACTCGGCCTACATCACAGAACAGGTAGAGGTATCACTCTCACTTTTACTTTTTCCACCATAAGTGGCCTCAACAGACCAAAATGCAGTGGAAAAAATACTCAATTTCAAGAGTAAAAGGGACAGCCAAGATCACAGATACAGCCACGTGCTCACAAGCTGGATATCTCGTTGTACCGCTGGGCCCACAGGTCCATATTGGCTGCAAATGACTGTAACGTAGTCACACTCTTCTTCTCTGGGGGTTGTCAAAAAGGTATTCTGGGAATCCAAGCTTGTAGGGCACCACAGACCATAGTGCTAGGTGAGACAGGTGGATTGCAAAAGGGCACACAAAAAGGAAATATCACCATTTCATCATAAAGTTGAACGCTGAATGCATTAAACGTCACATACTGCTGATATGTCACACCTTTAGGAAAAAATGACAATAACGGTTTTATTTGGCCACTTGGGGGTAGGGGGAACCTTTTCACAGATTCAGCAGACTCAAAGCAACATTATCATTAATTTGGAGTCGTGTTTCTGGTGAAGTCCAGTATTCACTATCTTTTAGCTCTGTTTTTGAACTCTACCAACTTCTGAGGGAAATATCTGGCCCTTTGGCTGCTACATGTTCCACTATGTTCACCAGCTAGTTGCTAACGCTATCTCCCTGCTGTTCGTTGCTGGGCAAGTTGCATACAGTGAGTTTTTAGGGCTTTTAGAGCTACCAGCTGCAGCCGTAAAATGATGAGAGCAGCGAGAGTGAACCAAAACGGCCGTAAAAACCAAAACAATGAGCTGAAAGGTGAGGGGAACGACAGCGTCAGGTCACAACTCTCTGTGAGTTTGTGACTACGGGTGACACCTTTCACATCAGTCACTGTTAGTATAAAAATATTGTTATAGCTACTTTGAATGTAAAAGTATTCACTGAAATATGTCATGATGCTATACGTTTTGAATTTGTGCCACCAAGAGATATTCCCTATTTGTTGTTGTTGAAATTTTCATTTACAAGTCAGACAAAGTAAACATGGACTTACGGTTTTATTAGACCAATGAGGGAGGGAAAAAATGTGTGAGGGATGAGCCCTTCCACAAAATCAACATGTGATCTTTCCTCCCACCCATTATCCCTTGGCTGCCCTCGAGCTCCCTCCATGCCGCCCCCAGCCCCAAACCACCACCTCTCCTTCTTTACATCCCACTATTGCCCACTTTGCATTAATAAACTTCATTAACATATAGACAAGGGCAGTCCCAAGACAGCGAAGATTAACGGGCAGCACCTGAAAGCATTTTTTTTTTTCTCGACATGAAATGCTGGCTGCCATAAAAGTGAGCTGCAGACTCGTGTGTTGCTACCTTTTCCACCCAAAGAGTGAGAGTTACAACGGTACAAGAGATGAGAGCATGAATGAGAGCTGTGACAGCACTGCTGTTACCTTTAAGAGTTGCCTCCTATTTTCCCGAACTATCACCTGTGATTCCTTCTCCTGCTATTCATGCACGGTTGTTTAATGTTTGCTGACTTCAGTGCTTCTCCTGTATTGCACCTGCATAATGAAATAATAGAAAAAAAGCTGCTGTCATGTGCCAGCTATTTAGAAACCGTATTTATTTCAACATACTTTTTCAACTCTTCACCACCCTACAACCCAGCATAACTTCAGATAGATAGATTGTGAGATTGTTTCAGTTGAGCATGACTTATGCTTAGATATTCTTTCCACCTCTGAATGTGGGTGTTAACCGGACAGAGGCAGCAGTCCACTGTGATCACGCTACACTGTACTCTAAATATCCCATATGTGCTCACATTCCCTTAAAACCTCTTTTCAGATGAGCATCTTTGGAGGTCATTCAGTGTGGATTTTTTCCTCAGGTCTTATGTTTAAGTCAAGAAGATTTTATTTAAAATGTATGTTTCTTTTTATTAAGTCTGTCTGTGCAAGCCTGCGCAGTAGTGCTTTTGTTTCCCAATGCCAATACAAAAATCATGATAATGTGGTCCAAGAATCGTTTTGTGACATAATGGCAAGATAACATCTCAGAACACTTCCACACAATTTCACGGTTTCCTGAAAACGCAGCAAGTACTTGCAAGCAAGTTAAGGATTAACTAGAAACAGGTGGTGTTTTGCTGCTCTGTGGCACCTGTAACCACACCCAGCAGTTCTGTCACCGTGTGCTGACACACCCTAGAGGAAAGTTCTACATCGCTGCAGCAAGGTGACAAGTCAAACCACCAGAGGTTGACAAAAACAAGATTTTGAGCTGATTAGTTGCTCCTTAAACTTGCAGTAATTGATTTTTTGTGCAACAGGCTATAAACACTACCACCTTATAAAAGTGATATAGCAAACATGTTAGGAAGCATTCACTTATATACACATCCAGCTGATATGGAGCAACATAAGCATTCATTTGGAGCGGCGTTTGTGTCCACCCTGATGACTGTAAGTCCAATATTCAGTCTCTTTTTAAGCTCCGTTTTGCTCTCCAACAAATCCTAAGGGAATTTGCTGGCTCTTTAGTTGCCAAATGCGCCACTGTGTTTACAGGCAAGTTGCTATCTTTGTCTGTCCGCCTGTTACGCCTCATCTAGGGATGGCCATGACAGAACATGAATACATCTGATGTGTTTATTTACAATGCATCTTTTTAAAAAGGTGGAGGTGTAGGATTTGGCTTCTGTTATGACAGGGCATGATGGCAGCAAATGCAGACAGCGCAGGCAGGATGACGAACAAACACAGGCAGGTAAGGCTGAGAAAACATGCGAGTCCAGAAACAAAACACGATGAAGCGCCACGTGGTAAAACAGAAGCCAAACACTGAAAAGTCCAGGCACAGACAGAACATCCACAGGGAACAAGGCAAAGCCAGACCAGGGCCCACAGATGCCGTGACACAAACAATGACCCGATAAAAAGCACAAGCATCAGGACAGGTATGAATACACTGGGCAAAGCAAGACAACACAAGACTGGAACTAAACAGGAAAGCTATCAAAATAAAACAGGAAACACAAAGAGACCAAGCAACATAACTACAAACTGAAACAAGAAACGCAGAACCTAAGTCAACAGAATGTGACAGCTTCAAGGTGGCACAAAATATCAAACAAACAAATCGGACTGAAAGTATGACAAATTTAACCTAATGACATCAAAGAAACCCAAGCGCAATGACTTAACACCCAGAAACGTCCAGAAACACAAAGGCATCAGTACGGGAGTGTTTTTACAGACCACAGTGTGGCGCAGCACCATCGCAATCTTGGTTCGGTGTATAGTCGAGTGGTTTCGGCAATGAGCCAATCACCGGCACACCTGTCACACATCAAATGCAGTCATTCATACTGATGAATGAACAAAATACCATCACAGTAGTAACACTGCCACTTGGTGCTGGGCTGAAAGATGCTTAAAAGCTCCTGAGAGCGGACAAGGACTGCAGGGTCTGGTGATCGTTTTCTGTGGAGTCATCACTCCAAACAACCCCTCTCACTTTACACGCCATTGTCATCCATTTCGTCTGTCATTTGATGCATTGTTAATATAAAACTAATGATTGGCTATGCTTGGGGTCAAGCATAGATGCACCAGTGCATACCTCATATCCCAAAACATGGTCTTACTAGATAACAAGTGGGTATGCAACCAAAATGCTGCTTACCCAGGCCAAATGAAACAAATAAAACCTTGTGTATTACTTCAAAAAGTCTTCGCATGGAATGGTTTGATGAATACAAAATAATGTAAATCATATGCTATGGCCTTTGCATTACAATAGCCTTAGCTGGCATTATAAATTACATTTATACACAAGCCTACCAATTTGTTTTGCTAAATACATTTTCAGGTTAAACGTAGTGGAAGCAGAGCACTAAAAAACAACAACAACAACTGTAAAGTTTCTCTTGTAGTTCTGGTTAACGTTAATAAAGTAAAGGTCTCATGCTTTAAGGTAGTTCTGATTTTTTCCATATATAACCAAGATCACAATCTTTCCTTTACCTGAAACAAGTGCTTTGAGTGCCTAAAACATAATCACCAAAAGTTTAATAATCTTTTAGTTTGCTATGAATGCACGTTGTTTTGCGGATATTGTAGGAAAACAAATACATGCTTTGTATACTCTCCAACATCATCATCAGTAGGGAATATCTTTTGGAAGAATGGTGTTCATCCCTCCAGTAGAGTTCCATGGACTTGTAGAGTCTATACCAAGGTGTATAGAGCTGTTCTGGCTGCTTGCGATGGCCCAGCCCCATTTGATGTTGGTTTTCCCTTTAATTTGTCACCTAAATGTATTTCAAACTAACACCAGAGTAGCAATTTGTTACCAATCAATATGGAAAATGCTTCTCTCATACTCTAAAATGCTGCCTTTATTCTAGTTACTGGAGTCATGGGAACAGTAGGATCCATCGTAGCCCCAAAAGATTAGTGTCGAAGGGGCCCAGTGCACACACAGATTGCAGGACGCCTATGGTGCAATAACATATATCTTCCCACAAATCTCTTGCTTTTTTAAACTCCACTTGAAACTATCCATTCAACACACTTAAGATATGCATGCTTGTTGAGTGGATTTCAGGTCAGGTGGCTACAGCAATTTCTAACGAAGCCTTGCAGATGCACAACTTTTAGCCATCCTGCCACTCTGGTGCTTCGCTCCCAATTGGGAGAGCATGAAAAAACCTGCAGTTTTAATCTCAGTATTTCTACAGTGACTCACCTCTGTAGAAGATTTCTACTCTGTGATGAGAATACTGTGGTGCAGGTTTGGGAGAATCGACAGATCACGAAGCGAGCTTTATAGCTGCTATATGGCTGATGTGCCCTAGAATTAGTGTCTATGGGCAACAATGTGAAGTCTGAATCCTCTGATGTCCTGTGGTGATTCATTTAACTTTGCAACGGCTGATTAAACTGTCTCTGCCTTCTTTTTAACAAAGCATGACAGTATGACAGTTTGACAGTGAAACCTGTTTTATTTTGATTCTGTGGTGCACCATTTACAGCTACCAGTGTCACGGGCATATTAAAGTGAAATTTGCAATGAATGGTGCAGCAGTACATGCAGGCACACAAAGGCGAACTGGCATAACTCAATTTATGCTATAATCGCAAATGAATCTATATGTGTACAGATGTGTTTGGACACAAATTCTCATGACGATGACCTTTAATTTATGGAAGATAGAGCTAAGGAATGAAAGAATGAAGGAAGGGGGAACAAGCAGAGAGCAGATTTGTGTGTGTGTGTGTGTTTGTTATTTCTGTAGTATTTTTCATGTCATAGCAAATAAAAAAATGTGGCATAAGCCGACTTATCAGAATTGACACTTGTGAATATTTACTGAATCTCCATGCTATTGCTTTAATCCTCTACACGTGGGTATCATTAACAGGGGGTTCCTAAAATAAAATCAAAAACCTATGTCTCCTTTGACCAACTGCTGCGCATGTACACATAAAAGGCAAAATATGATTTAAGTTCTGTGAATATCTCTCTCATCCACATCCACCTACACTTTGCACACAGAACACAGAAGCATATGGTGTTGAAAGGCACATACACACAGAGCAAATGATACATGCTCGGGAATAGAGACACCTATTACAACATGCTACACATATGATGCATTACATATATCTACAAACATGCAAATCATAAATGCACGCACAGTTAAGGGGGCGGATGCAAAGAGAGTGAGTCCATGAGCTGTACGAGAGCTCTGCTGAGATCCCTCTAGCCCACCGTGGGTGTTTTGTCTTTCCCGCGAGGGATGCTCGTTGTTTTGCGGAGGCAGGTTCAGCTCTAGGATTAATGAAAAGCTCCATCTTAGTCATGAAAAGAGCATTTTCACAATCTATTTAGCATCATGCATACCAAAGGCTCACATTAGGCACTGTTGACTTATGCTCGCCTACAGCAGTGTTTTCTGATGCATTCATTGCCACTGCTGTGATCTTCTGTGGGTAGGCTGCCCCCCCTCCAGCCGTGCCCATTGAGTCTCTTGCATTTCTCATGTTCACTGTCAGAAAACTCATTCTTCAGCGCCGAGATGAAATATGGCACACAACTGGAAGTCTGAAGGAGTTATTGAAGAAATGAGAGTAATAAAGCTTCCCAGAACTTTAGTGTTCTTTTGGATAATGTCCCTCCCCCCATCTGGCGATAGATGATTGTCCACAGAAACAGTGGATTCAGTGGCACAGAGCACAGTATTAGCCAATTTAGTCAAACCTTTATAGGTCAAACACAGCACTCTGTGAGCTTGCTGTGAGTGGTACCATGTCAAAGGATTGTAATGCAGGATGTTTCTATCTCAGTGGCCAGGCTGGCCCGACAAAGACTAAAGTGGTGTAATAGGCTGCAGTGGAAAAGCTTGCAGAAGTACATTCCATGAGTGCTGGATATTATTTCAGCGGTTGCACCTGGTGAATTATTTAGCGTAAATGGTTGTAATTATACAGTGCAGGGCGATGAGGTTGTGGCGTTTCTAGATCATCGCACGGATCACAGGACTACGTGATGAACTCGAAGGCATTCCAGGAACTGCTGCACGCTCCTGCTCAACCTCTTCGCCACCGCCCGCCGTCCCTTTAGCCCTGTCAGCGATTTCTTTCCTGTGAGTGGCTGGCGTCAGGCAGGCTCTCTCAGAGCTTTTAAAAGGCTGTTAAAGGTCCTTGTGAGACACGGCCCCTATTCCTCTTCCGCCACCCACACGGTCCACCCAGCCTGCCCACAAAGCCCTCTAAGCAATCACAGCTTCTCTGGATGTCAGCTAGCATTACTGTAACCCCCCCTTACGCCTGTGATCAGGGCTCACCCATGCACGGGAAGTGGGGCAAAGCGAAGGCACTCGCTCGTAGCAACCAAGGACTGGAGACTGGTCATCTCCGCCACACTGACCTTTGAGGGCCTTTCGAGGATTGTGATGTGATGCCGGGGGCGATGAATGATGGTGAAAGCAATGCTCCGATTCATCTGTTGCTGTAAACACAGAATGACTAGCGCAGCAGAACAAGATGCAGCTAAAGACTCAAATAAGACAAATGTCATCCAATTCAACTTTTTAATGGGAAGACAACTGGAGGGCCCATTATGTGGCCCCGTTCTCTTGTCCTGTCCTGGTTGGTTCTTCTGGCAAGGTAAAATGGCAGGACTGCAAATTCTGCTCGACAGCCAGTGCTCCCCTTGGGGAGACTAAGTGGCGTCAACCTGTCGCAGTCACACACTGTTGCTGACAAGGTGATGATGAACACCTTTCATTAAAAGGCAGAAGCTGGACTTTTTCTATGAGGGAGCATATTCCGTTCTTAATGTCAAAGGGAAAGGGCTAGGGCTGGAACATGAAGCCCTGGGGGCCAAACTGTATACGATTTTATATGCCAAGAACCTGTATGTCACCACGATGCACATTTCAAAATTCATAGGACCTACAATCAGAGGCACAGGAAGAGGTGCATTCCTGCTTTGATTGGAGCTCTCCAGGAAAAAAAAAAGTATGAATCTTGTCAGAAGGTGTCAACATTGCAGATGTAAACATATCATAAATCATAACTTGAAAAGTCATTAAACTGCACACAGCAATACTGGCCAGTCTGTGGTTACTTTAAAAGGACGGGAGAAGCGAAAGCTCATAGCTGGCAGAAGAAACATTGCTGAGTCCAGTTTTCTCTGATCAGAGCACTCGCTTGCTACTAATTAGGAAGCATCTTTGACTCAAATTATGATTTATTTGCCACTTCTGTGGGTACCCAACACCAGAATTTAATTTGGGTAAGCGGGGTTAATCAATGTAGTCTCAGTAACATTGGATGGGGTGTTGGCTTACAGCCTAAGTTTGACTGATACAACAAATGTGGTTTTAAATGAAAATCTTGGCTGCTGTAGCTTCAAAATGTAATGGAGAGCTCCCGCTAGATTTTGAATAAATACTGCATACTATAGCTGAATTATTGACCGTTTTGGCCATCACGATGTCACACTGCTAAGAATTTCTGACAGATGTTCATTATCTGTTAGGGAGTTAAGGAGTAGTACTGTGTGGCATAAAAGCAAATGCCCTGCCAGAATTTCACACCACAGTTCGTCACAGGCAAAACACGATGAACCACCTGCGAGAAAATGTTCCATCATGAGTCCAAAACACACAACAATTGTAATTATCATAATAGTAATACTACTTCAACTGCTACCTGTACTAATAGTAGTGCATTCATAAACATAAGTATAGTATGCTGTATGATCAAAAAGACTGAAACCTACATTCCCATTGATTATTCAGCTCCACAAAAAGGGAAGGTGTGTACCGTTGGATCCATTAGGGTCCACTAACAGAATGTAAATTATGACATTAGGAGAAATAAAATAACTGGGATCTCTCAGTAAACACTAGTGTCTGAAGTACCTGAGCTGCCAGAGTATGGCTTCAAATGATACATAGCTCCCACACCTACAATCTATCCACAAATCATTACAGGCCTAATGAGAAACATCAAACCCTGACATTATAACAAGTTACTACCATCGCCATGACAACTAGGATCTCAGCGAAAGAGCGATCTGTCACTGGCACTTCCTTTTCTTTTGCATTGTGCAGGCTTCAAACCCTCAAACTTTACATCATCAGATTTTGGCACTACAGACTTTGCAACTTGTTCCATTTCAGTCGGCTCTACACACGCTATTGCAGTGGCCACACAGTGTTCAATTACATTGATTTTTCTTTCCTCTTCCTTTGTTATCCTGCTGGGTTTTTTATAAGCTTGGAAGGGGCACAGAGTGAGAGAAGGCAAGGGGAAGAAAACAACTTGCTCACCTGGTATCATTTTATTACGAGATAATTTAAAAACATAACAAAAGAGGAAGAATTAACATATTACTGTTGTTTAGTGGAAACCTTGGAATCCCAAATGATAATGTTTGTGTGGAAGGAAAGTGGAAGGACTCCTCAGTCTTTTATTCTGTGGTTTCAGAAAATTGAAGTAAATAGAAAACTGCTTGGTCGCATAAGAAACAAGACATCTTTGTTTCCCTTTTCATGGCAGCCTGGTAATCCTGGTAGAGACATAACACATCATGTGTCTTTGACAGCATGCATCACTTCACTATCACTGCACTTGGCTGTTACAGCTGTTTCAGGACCAAAGATGTTTACGTGTATATGGAAAATGCAATTGTAATGTGATTAAGGTGGTAATGTGAGTAAGGCGGCACTCGTGTGCATTGTGCTGTGATAGCTTGCATGACGATGCTCTTAGCAAGAGAAAGCAAAGCTGCAGCAACACATGTGGAGCCTTCAGCGGTTACTGGCATTCACAGAGGCCACTCCAAACATGCTTATTGAGAGGTTTGATGAATTTGTGCCTGAGTAGTGTTCTCTATGACATACAAACTTGATTTTGATACATATACAGTATATATATCACATAAACAGCTTAATTGCACTGTTGTTTTACTTGGACTATCAGTAAGATTTCTTATGACTTTTTTATTAACATGCCAGTGTATAGTTTGATAGTATTTATAGGTAGATAGCTTTGTGGCTCTAGAGATCAGTCGGTTGGGCGTTGTCCCACTACCTTGATTTTCACTCATTCAGTGAAATATCTTAACCTATACTGGATGGATTGGCACAAAGGTTTGTACAGACATTCATGGCTAACAGACTAGAGTCCTAATGACTTTTGTAATCACCTGACTTTTCCTTTAGTGCCACCACGAGGGTTCACATTTTTGTGGTTTTGAGTCAAATATCTCAACAAATATTGAATGAATTGCTATGAAATTTGGCACTGGCATTTTTACATTCATGATCCCATCAGGACGAATAATAACTTTGGAGATGCTGACTTCTATTCATGCACCACCATGAGGTCAAAGGTTTTAATTTGTCCAGTACTTTGTTTATGACCAATTACCTGCAAAACTGATGGCATTGTCATCAGCCTCAGGTATACTTTTTGTATCACATGCTATAATTCAGCTCAAAGCACCGCTGCAGCAATGTAGCCTGATAGGGCTGCTAGCATGGCTGTACATTCTTATTTTTTTTTTAAATTATACTATTTAATATACAGTATTTATATAGTAATTGTATAGGCTACACAGTGCTGCCACATTTTTTAGTGAGCTCTGGCTCTAGGGAACTTTCTGTTTGAATGGTATAAGAACTAGGGAACTATGTATTGTGTGAGCTTGGTCAAAGTTTCTCTGTTAGTAGCCGTGAGCAGCCTAGTTTTCCCCACACAGTAATCCAAAATTATTTCTGGCTTTATGAAGTCATTCAAAATAAAATTGTAAAACATGCACAGGTGTTATTCAGGATAAAAGGTTGTTGTAATACAGCCCTTTGTGTGAGTGTGTTTGCGTGTATTAGAAAATGAACATACATAATTTGCAATCACTGTCACTTTGTGCTGAAAGGCCATTGCAAGTTTTTACAGAACACATTACACCTGTTCATGAATTTATGCATATCAGCCACACTTCATTGCATAAGATTAAAAAGCACTTTTCATATTCACAAGCATTATTGTTTTGCATGCGTATGCAGAGCTTGAGTTGATGTGCTTGTATAGTTAAACGCTTACACTCATCCAGCAAATTGGATGGCAGCTTAATAAGTGGGCCAACTTTTTTAAATTAAATTGATTTCCAGACACAGTCATTTCCTTGTTTAGCTATTACCTCAAATACTGACAAAATAGTGCCATCTTCCAAATGGATTTCCCAATATATCTTTGCTAGACATAATGGGCTATGAATGGGTGAAGAAATGTAATTATAAATTGGTTTGTAAGGTTGTGACACCTGATGTAGCGGTCAGTGGAGATGTCCACGTTCTGCTGTGGGAACCATCAAAAGATTGCCCATTAACCAATACTGTATAATATAAAACAAAACAACGTCACAGATTAGCAAAATTCTACAATACATTAGTAAACAAAAAGGAATGAATAAATAAATGGAGAATGAACACAAAGCCTTAATCAGAATCACTGCAATGTTTTTTTTTTTGAAGAAGTGACTTTTGTATAGGAAATGAGTTGTTATATTTGCCACCGGTAGAAAAATACATTTCATTAGCAGTCAAGCTTTGCACTCTATAAAACAGTCCGTGACATCCTTGTCTCCTGCCCCTGAAGACTTGTTACAATGTTCAGGGCAACTTGTGAAGTCATGGCAGAGTAAACTGATGTTTGAATTGTGACATGAATGCAGACAGTGAGCCAGTATTATTTTCTGGAAGAGACATCTTTCTCCTCCAACAATGTCCCTTTCTTTTTCATTCAGATAATCTCATTTGAGATTGCATTGTTGTGCTGTCTCCCAAAGTGTCACATAGCAGTTACACACTTGTAAAGACCTGCGATCGGCTGTGGAGTTCAGACAAGTGTGCACTGTTCTCTCTTGTAGGATGATACATTGGGAATTTCTGTTTTTCTGTGCCCCTGTCTCTTCTTCCAAAAGATGCATTGGAATTGCTTAGGTTGGCCCCCTGTTGTCATGTTTGTCAGGATAGACTCTACCAACAGTCAGAGCTATACAATCTGAATCTTTATGTAGGTTTTAACCATGGTTGAGGTCTGACAACCGGTTACATTTTGGAACAGATTCTAACTTAAGGCACCTATGAACTGTGCAATTTTGGGCTGCCACAGAGGAAAATTGACACTCCTAAGAGAAACGGGATGAAATCGTTGGTTATCAATCCAAAATGGTGGTCCTAGATCACACTGTAAGACGTGTTGTTGGCCAATTTGGACTATGTCAGAAATAAAGTAAAATCTCACAATGTGACTGCAGCTAAGACCACTGTCTTTGAACCAAACGTGCATCTTCTTATCCAATCACCTGTCCCTACAGAACCAATAATGTCATATTATTATGTCAATGGCTTACAAGAACGGTCTGTGGGCCTGTTTTTTACACCACAGCTTGCAGGAATTTCTGCTGCAACCCCCAACTCTCATAATCCATTTTTATTAAGCTTGAATTGAGCTCAAGTCTGGGCAAGTTACTGTC
The DNA here is from genome assembly GCA_036023855.1 of Gadopsis marmoratus. NCBI lineage: Eukaryota > Metazoa > Chordata > Actinopteri > Centrarchiformes > Percichthyidae > Gadopsis > Gadopsis marmoratus. The sequence goes on from JAVQJF010094305.1 coordinate 16,510, forward strand.
ACATTTCACCAAAAAAGTTCAGAGCCCTCTTTGACAAGCACTGTCAAAGATTCCCATAGCTGTTTCACTATAACAGAGACATCAGCTATGACTTAGAAACTGTTGCTGGTTACTGTTTTGCTGCACGTGTGGGGAGCTAAAGCTGGTGAACAGAAAGATTTTCCAGCCTACACACTGTCCGTACATCACATGGTGAGTGCCCATGCCCACCTGCAGCTTTGGAAGAAGACCCCACACTGCCAACATCTGCTGCAGGTGCCACAGGGCTCATCTGCACTTCTAACTGTCATTGTCTTTGGTATCACACAAGAGTTTGTTGTTGTTTAAAAGCACAAAAGTGAAACTCACACTCATTTTCTCACTGCAAAAAGCTCCACGTTTTACTAGACCAAGAAGTGACCCTGATGGTGTATGAAAGGTACAGTTTTAGGTTAGGGAACAGGTGTTCACACTCTTGAGCTGGCAGTATAATTTAATCAATTATGCATATTAAAGATAACCATATGCATGATAAAGTGAAGCCTCTCTGTAGAACAGGCTATAGATCCAGCACCTGCATCAAGAAAAGGCTCCATCCTACACACAAAAACATAACCATTTGCACATATGGGGTCACAGGTTAAAAATGTCAGATTTATATAATACGGCACTGCAAATGGATGACACTGGTCAATAGATGTCTACAATCATATATATTAAAGGAAGCAGCAAATCCTCACAGTGGAGAAGCTGCAATCACAGAACGTTAAAATGGGCTGAAATGATTATCAAAATAGTTACTGATTAATTTTACAGACCAATCATTTCAGCTTTAGATATGGGACAAAGCAACATTAGCAGTAGCATTTCTGAATGCATGGTAAGTCGAAGGATGGGTTATATAAAAAAAATACTGACTACAATTAAACTGTCCATCCACTGAGACAACTTTGTGTAATATTTGCCCATAGCTGCCTAAATAACAAAATTACTGGGTCTCTCATCACACAATATTACAGTATTTTTATGGGAGCAAATGGAAGCTAGGTTTCCCAAGCTATATTATTCAAGCTATTATTGTCATATAAATATATGAAATAATTTATCACATAACAATTATGTCATTGTGGTCCTCTTTCCACAGTTTTTTATTCAATTCCTGTTTCTGGCAAAACAGCGCCCCCTGGATGAAACTTGTGGTCACTGCCAGTCAATTTCTATTTAGAGGCGCTCACGTCAAGCCAGAGGAAGCCAGGTGAAGTCCAGGCAAAACACATACATCCTATCAAACTATTGAACAGAACAGACACTGCTAGTTCAAAAATGGAAATGGTCATAACTCTGGAAAAATGAAAAGTTGATTGAAGCTTGCCTACGTTAAATAAATTCAGTAAATCACCAAAGGGAAAATTAGCAACGTTAATTGAAACAACCCAAGTTCTAGCTACCTTAAAGCTAGCATCAAGAAGCTCGGGGCTAGCAAGTAGGAGTTTTTATGACATTTTACATACCAAAATTACTATTGATATAAAAATGGCAGTTTATGGGAGCCCTAACTAATCCGTGACTGCTCCTGTGACGACAGGTAGAGGAAATAGGGGAGACTTGGCCAAAATATGAATGGCTCTGCTGTTTCAGCAAAACTGAGGCCCAGTCAGTTGTAAACTCCTTTCCACGATGGAGGACATTAGTCTTTATCTGCATATAGTTGGTGAGTGAAATGCACTTCTCATCCGTCTTGTTTGTTGGGTTTACTGATGGCTGAACAGCTTGCCGCGGCACCGTCTATGAACTGGGCGGCTGTTAAGGTTATATTGCGTAATTGTGCAGTTTCTATTTTGGCTGGATTTGTCAACATTACAGTGACTATGCTGGTACAGTATATTGTATTTTAAGAAGGTGTCTTGCATGTTATGAATGTGTATGGTATTTTCTGGTTTGTACATACATCTAAAAAATGTAAACATCATTCTGATTTGCACAAGAAACTGAATGTTGTGTGTTTTCGTTCTTCTAGCACAATGTAACAGTACTTCATGATTTCTCACAGTCAGATTCAGGTAGAAGGGACACTCTCTCGGATGTATGGTAAAGCTCTGAGGAACAGCCTCAGCAGGTAACTGCATTAAAATTAATGGGCAGAGGCTCTGAAAGTTGGTCTAAAGTTCAATTTTGACAAGGCATTATCCCTTATATTCTAACATATTTTTAACATAGTAACATAGTTTTTCTTAGTTAGTTCTTTTTTTTTTTAGATTTTTTTTTTTTACATGATCAGATCTGACCCATGAACCTATTCTACAGTCCTTGGTTGTAGGCCGAGTGTGTTCCCAAATAAGTAATAGGTCCAGACACTTGAATTTTCTGTATATTCTCTCAGATACATTGGAAAAGAAAAGTTCCTTACTCTGGATGTGCTGGAGAAAATGACAGAATTGTTCCCAGAAAGGAGGCTTTCTGGTTCTGGGTTTACTCCTCGGAGTCCCTGGGTCTTATGCATTTTGTATTAGCTGCAGGAGATTGAAAGTGTATTAACAGTTTTGTGAAGGTGATGCATTCAGGCAGCGGTGGCTCTGGCCTTAGAAGACTTCACACGAGACTTGATAGGATTCAGATTCAATAAGCAGATTTTGAGGTCAGATCGAAACTCGAACCTCAACCGCAGCTTTCACTCGCGTACTTGTTGTTTGTGCGACTGTATGCTGTGTTGTTCCCATTATCTTGACAAATCAAACAAGCACAGAGTATACTTCCAAACAGCTCATTCTTGGTGATGTGCCCTAGTTTCCCATATGTTGCAGCTTCAAGCGATTCTGTTGGAAAGGTCTCTCAGGGGCACAGGTTTGATAAGACAAATTCCTTAATCCTGACAGGCAGGCAGGCCTAGCTCAACAGATACTGTAAATCAATCAATGTGTCTGAGAAGTAGCAACCCTTCTGTATCGACTGTGACCCCCCCCCCCTTACCCAGACTCTTTGTAGGACACGCTAGACAGTGATGACTTGCGATATAGTCTATCTTTGCATTCCAGCTCTGTACATACTAAGCCGTTAGAGATTGTGTTTTAAAAAACAAGGTTTTAAGTGTCTGTGACCCACAAGATGAAGTGTGCTAGGCATCATTACCAAGCACCGCTTAGAGTCAACAGGAGGCTGGAGATGGTTCACCTCATGCCATCATTTCACTGGACCATTAACCAGCTTCACAGAGAGAGCGAGAGAGAGAGAGAGGCCATCAGTGCCAGAGGCGTTGAGAGACTGGGACGTTTGGATATATTTTAACCTGTAGATTCAAGATTCAAGCCTGCCCTCTGAATCTTTTTCAATGCAGGCCCCAAGGTGTGCGTGTGATGATAGGTAGGAATTGAAAGCTTTATAGGGAGGAAACCTGGTAGCGGTGATGAATACCAAATGGAGATGGCGCTTTTATTTTTCCCAAAAGGTGAGCCTAAACAAGAGGAGACTCTGTGAATGAAGGATTAGACTGTGTAAAGATGAAAGGTGGGAACTGAGGAATATGGGGGTGTGTATTTCATCAGTTAGTCATTGAATCACTCAGTCAGTGAACCGGAAGTCAACAGTTTTTAATATGCTCCTCTGACTCCCCGATCTTTTCCCCTCACAGCATCTTCATCCCTTTTAAGCAGCATGAGATCTCTCCCTCTGGAGAATCAGTGAATCAGTGCTTGTTCATTTATCCATTTATCTCCTGCTAGATGCAGCTCAGTGATCTTAGCCCTCCATTAGCCTGCACAGAAAACCATCCAGTGCAAGCAAACTGACCGGGGGAGGGGCGGCAGTTCTCAACCTCGTCTTCCAGCTGACTTATGTATCTTGAAAACAACACATTACATTTGCTGCGTTGAAAAAGCACAGCTCTGGCCTCGTGTTAACAAGGCTTGTTTGCATGTCCTAAAATTTCTGTAGCTGGCACAGAAATGGAGCAGCTCTCTGGTGTGGTTGTCATAAAGTTGATATTCCAAGAGATAAATTGCACCCGTGTTTCCTCAGGGTTCTCAGCAAAGGGAAATCAAACGGCCACAGTCAGCTATTGCATAATATCATGTCTTAGCAAGATTTACCACATATCTCAGGGTTCTTAATAAATCACAACTGTCAACTGCATTTTGCTGTTTCTGTAATTAATGTGCCAGAGAGTTAAAATATTCAAGCTCCCAACTCCCATCTCTCTTCATATCCAACAGTGACAAAACACATGAGATGTCAAGGCAAAGAGATTGGGATCATTTCAATCATTTTCTATTCTGTAAAAATGCTTTTCCCAGTAGACACCTCTGGCAGTGATGTGCAAAATAGCATACATCAAGCTGGACATGATCCCATCAATTTGAATGAGCACGGTTATTAACCTGTTTTTTACTTACATTTTTAATTATTATCCTCACACTCTGAATCAACCAAGAATGAGCACTTATCAATGAAAAACTGAAAAAGTTTCCACCTTCTCAAACATGAAGATTCTTTTTTATTGTAAATTGAATATTTTTCACAAATACTGAAATCTGAAGAGTCAACTGGACTTTCTGGGAAATTGTGATGAACGTTTTCAGGAAATTAGTGATTATTTGGAAAAAGTTATCAACTAATGAATTGATGTTGAAAATAATCATTAGTTGCATTCCTACACTCCTTCAAGGTGAAATCTGGTGTACCGAAAGTTGAGACACGTACAACTAAGGATATCCAAATAATATTGGACATCCAGGATTTACTAACGAACCAAGCAATTAGCACAACACGAGACTGCGAGATTGTAGTGAATTTAATGCAGTATCTAGTCATAATTACTAATTAGCTGTCCTCTGTGTTGAATTTCAGTGCTATAAAGATCTTTAAATTCTTATTAAATGTCAGAAATTAGAGTGCTCTGAGGAGTGTGCTGTAGAAACCAAATTGATACTGAAATACTGATTATCTTATTCCCTCAATATTGTAAAGATGACCATAACGAGAGAGATGAATATGGAATTACTGTGGAAACTCATTCTGATTGGTTGTATTTTGGCTCTTCAGGCAGGACTTATACCTCAGTTGTGGTATAGAATAAAAATGGGGGCACATTGAAGCAAACAAGTGTCACAAGTGGCGCAAACCAAAATACGTGGTCAGCTAATATGACTGCTAATATGTGTGTTGAAAGCTTTAGCTGTAGTTTTCTGTAATTTGGTTCACTTTATCGCTCTGCCAGCTCTGCTTTGAGAGGGAGTTTCCTCTCTGCCAACTGTTTACTGTGACAACTGTAATTAGCTATTATTGTGAAGTATTCAGAAATGGAGGGAAACACTGCTCAGCCCCTGCAAGGTTTGCCGGAGGTGCTGCAGCTTAAAAACACGTTGAAACATAAGAGAGACGAAACCCCACATTCAGGCTACAGAGATCAGAGTGAGTGAAGGCTACTTTCGATTATGAAGTGCGTCACAAACTGGTATCAAGATTGCTCTTTGTCTCGGATGCACAGCGTGGAAGCTGGCAATAAAGGCTCCACATGGAGGCATACGAAGGCCTGAAGTTTCACTCTGTTAAAATTAGACACTGTCCTTGTCAAAATTACGACCATATAGTTTGTCTGTGCAAGCTTATTACGACCCATATTTACATTTATTGTTAGGTAGTGACCTATTAAGAGCAACAGAGTCCGAGTAGGGAGAAGGTTGGGGTGGATGGACGGGTCAAATAACAACACAGGTCTTTTACCCAGGAGAACGTTAAGGTTTCAGTCTTTCGTGTCATTACGTTGTATGCTCGTGTTGCAATTTGATGACATGCAGCGCAAAACGTGGTGACAATGCACGGCGGCACCGTTTTAATTTATGACACAGTTGCAATAAATTTGTCAAAGCCTTTTAGCTTATGTTGTACAGATTTTAGGGGTATGAAGCATCTGGGCACTTATTTTAACCCAAACCATGATCTTTTCCTATCTAATGAGGAAAATATAGACCTATGGAACATGTTTTGTAACAAGAATGATCCTTGCTTTGACGATATATCATCTTAAATTGTTCTAAGAACTGTAGAGCAGAAACAGTTGACTGACTAATCAATTAATTGATGGAAAGTTAATTAACAACTCCTTTGATAATTATGATCAAACCTCAATCTCTAGTTTTTGTTTCTAGAATTTAAGTATTTTCTGGTAAAATTTATCTCCATGGTTTTTTCACTGTTGGTTGGACAACACAAGACATTTGAAGACATCATCTTGGACTTTGGGAAATTAAAATGGCTAATTTTCACTATTTTGTGACATTTTATACACAAGATGATTATCTAATAATGAGGAAATAAACAGCAGAATAATCGATTATGACAATAAATGTTAATTGCAGCCCTAAATACCATTTTAAACTGTAGATGCTGGTTATACAGTAGATTGGTATACGGATGCAGTATAACGCTGCACAATATGATACTGAAAATGGCAATGCAGCTTACAGCAACAACACAGTAAAATTGCTGGTGAAACTAAACATTGAATGTTTTCTATTAGAACAGTGTCAGAATATTTCGGGCTGGGAATATCCAGGTTGACCTGCTGAAAAAGCAGATCTGTTACAGATGGCAAGTGTATTGCACTAATTATTTTGCAGTTTTTTTTTTTTTTCTGCTCAAAAGGTAAGGTATTACCCTCAGACTACTTACAAATGTGAACAAAGAGCAACACTCAAAATTTGATCCATTCTTATTGATGCATTTTCTTAAAGGCTCGTTTCATTTTTTCTTTCACTAGAAAAATAGTGGCAGCCTCTTCTAAGTTCTCCAGTCCTTGTGTGCAGCTTAGCCCTGCTCTCTCCATTCATTTTCCTCGGGGCAGTCTTCCTCTACCTCCCTATTGATCTGCTGTGCAGCATCAACATGCTGGAGTGTCAATTAGAGAGCCCCTCCTGCCCATCTGTTAAAGGAGATCTACAGCACATCTCTAAAGGTTTCCCTGGCTGGCTTCACCATCCGGCAGCTGCTCAGGTCTCAGAAGATGAAGAGGGAATAATCTGCTGAATATAAATATAGATTTATTTCAGATGTATCCTTCTTTGTATGTATAATGTTCATTTTGCCATACTGGTCAGACTGTAAAATGGGCTAGAGCTGTGAAATTTCTAATGTGAAGTGGTTAAGAAATATGTTGGCGTTTCAGGGTTTAGGGGCTGGTCTGCACAGCACATGCTTCATCTTCAAAGAGAACAACATCTTAAGCTTTTTCAGGTGAAGTGCATTTGTAAGGGTAGGCGGGTTGAGGCGAGTTGAAGGGGCGTATACTTGTCAGTGATAAGAGATTCTGTTTGCAACATTGTTACTCTCAGCAACCCGAGTCTACAGTATGTTTGTTTGCAGATCTTTCTGGATCGCAGCTTCCCCAATGACTTCACTATTTATGCTCTATTAAAACACAAACTGTCTCTAGACCTTCTTCAAATGCTGACAAACCACTGCTAAACACTCTAAATATCAAAATGGTCTGTACACTTGAAAACTAGTCTTGGTGACAGATTTGTAGGTGAGACCAGGCACAATGTAAAACAACACCTATACTGTGCCTTCTTGTGCACATTAAAAATCATTGTTTTCAAATGGAGAGTACTCAGTAAAGCTGAAGCAGGTAATTTGAACATACACAATGTAAAACCTTCCGCCTCTCTCTCTCTGCTGCCTCATATTAGGCTGTCATCTGTTGTAACTGACTAGCAAGCTAATGTCTGTTCTACTTGGCTAGTTATGTCTGACTCAGAAGTAAGAAACTGGTCCTTGTGGCAGGGAAGAGGCTCCACTTTGTAACACCACTGTACAACCATGTTTCTGTCGTTCCAACAACTCCAACAGAGTGCTATGTCTCCTCTCTAGTTGATTGCCTCACGTCAGTTTCACCATCTGTTTGCACAGAGTCGCTGTGATTGGCCAGTTAGATACTAGCTAACCCTGACTGGTTGTTTGATTCAGACCAGGTCAAGTTTTGATAAAAAACTAAATACAAAAGGGATGGGCACTCACAGACACTATTTAAAAAAAAAAATCCCTTCAATTGGATATTATTAGTGACATGCAATGGTCAAAATGAGTGATTTCAACCAGAACTTTATGAAATAATATTGCCTACTGCAGCTTTAAGTTAAAGCTTCTATAATAAAGTTGTCAAAACAACATTTGCTAGAACCCTCTCTCCAAGTGAGGGAACAACAACTGTAGGTGGCGTGGTTTCGTAGTGTGTGTGTGTGTCAGGGGACACGGGGGAGACTGACTGACACGGAAATCTTTTTTTTATATAAATTTCATGACGTAGATAGCTTGACTGTGTGACAGCATTGGCCTTGCAAGGCTGACAGCAGTGGAACAGTAGATGGTGTGTTGAGCCATTGTCAACACATGACATGCTTATTTTTACATTTGGTAAGAAATGTCAGTATTAACACCAGCATTGGTCCGGTTCATCCCAGTGCAGTCAAATCATGTTGTTTACACCTCAAAAAACATGCTTAAATGTGCAGCTCCTCTTTAATGTGCATAGGTAAACATAGAACAGTTCTTTGTAAACAGACAAGTTTTGCCCTTACCAGAATTAAGGCGCTACTGTAGATTCAGCTGCTGTAGCTTTGCATGGCCATGTAACGACACACACTTTGCCTGAAGGTTATTGTATGGCCTTTTGAAATGATATATACCGAAACATGCTTTTGCAGGAAAGGTTGTTTTTCTGATATGAATCTCCAGTAATTCCTGCAGCTGTCTTTGACATTTTGTAGCTGGTAAGCATTTTTGTTGTTATTCTCAAGTTGCTGTTGTACATGTTTATATTGAGGCATGCCATTACAGACTGACCTGTAAATATAGACACATTTTGTCTTCTCATTCAGCACCCTAACTTGTGTCCTTTTGAGCACTGACATTTTGAGCACAGTGCCTCGAAAGCAAACCAAAACTGAGGTAGGTTTACAGTGTTCCAGACAGGCTTGATATTTGTAATATGAGCCACAGAATTGAGTCTGTGTTACATACAGTATATTACAGCTGAGTTCTGGAAATTGGATATATACTGAAAACATTGATAATGTGTAACCAAATTTCACTGAGTATGCTAATATTGAGCTTTCTATTTGGGTTATTACATACATCATTACATGTCATGTGGAATAGAGCTCTGAAAGGTGCTCTGCACTAACCCCGGTGCTTGATTAAAATGGGATTCATAGGTTTCAACAGAGTGTTGGTAGTTTCTGAGATGATATATTCAGTGGATATAGCCATACCACCCCTAAAGCACTGAGACCTTTAAGATTAAAGAATGAATTACAGACACCCTGGTCAAAGAGGAAATGCTCTTAAGATGAAACAAGACAAAACAAGCTGATTAGCATGATAATGCTTGATGTAATCTTGTGAGGTTTTAGATCGTCATCCTTCAGTTGCACTCGAAATACTCCTTAAGATGGGCTAGCTGTTTTTCTGTCTGCAGGAGACATATGATGAGCTGTCTCCCCACCAGCTCTTCTTCTGCAGAAACATGACATTTGATGACATCTTGAAATCTGCAGTCTTGCAGAACTAGTTTCTTATTTGAACTCTTCAATGTTTACAGCTGTATTTCTTTTTCTTTTGCCTATCTATACTGAGCCATGTTGGCAGCTCACTGTCTTCTCCTCCGCGTTTGCGCTGATGTTAGATATGTTGGTGCAAGGTTTGTATTTGGTTTTGGGGGCTAAGGTGAGTTGGCTGGCTTTCCAGTTGTCATCTGCTCTGCAGCAGTTAAAGTCGACCTGCAGTGAATCAACTCTGAAAAATTACTTCTCACTCAGTAGGAGATAGTTGGGTGTATTCAAAGGACCTTGTCACTTCCAATATGCTCTCAATGAATCTCAGCCGTTGCCTATCCTAGTCTTCAACCCACTCTGCTGGAAAACCAATGTCTACAGCCCAATCTCCCTGTGACTGTGTGCAGAGAGATTGTTCCTTCAGAGCCTATTACAGCTTCAGGAACGAACAGGGTGTAGATATGTACATACAAGGTAGCTTGTAGTGGCATATTTTGTGCCAATGTGGCATGCAAGTGTTATGTGTGTGTGAGGAAGACAAAAAGAGAAGGGAGGGAATGATAGTGTCAGGGTGTGTATATGTGCATTACAGGAAGAAACTCCAAAAGATAATCCGCAACTATTTTAATAATCAATACATTTTTGGTCAATCTTTAAGGAAAAACACCAAAAGCTTGATGGTTCCAGCTTCTTTGGTGTGAGGATTAGCCACTTTTTCCTGTCTTACAAATGTAATAACCTGGATATGTCTGGGTTTTGGACTGATTCGAACACAAAAAGCTGTTTGAAAACATCACCCCGGCCCTGGGAAATTATTATGTTAATTTTTCAAAGTCTTTTATGTTCATAGTCAAAGCAACTAATTGAATAATTGAACAAATAACCAGAAGATTAATTGATATTGAAAATGATCCAGAGTTGCAGCCCTAGTGAGGACCAACTGCCATCATAGAGCTGAAAATATGGTTTTAGGCTTCACGTTGTCGATGTATTGAGCAGCCATAACTTTATGACCACTGACAGGTGAGTGAAGAATTTTGATTATCTCGTTACAATGGCACCTGTCAGTGGCGGGGGGGGGGGGCTATATTAGGCATTCTTGTGGGGTGCACCCCATCTGCAGTGTTCAGTACCGACCAGAAGGGGTCCAAGGAAGGAAAACCGGTGAACCAGCGATAGGGTCATGGGTGGCCAAGGCGTATTGATGTGCGTGGGGAGCGAAGGCTGGCCCGTGTGGTCCGATACAACAGAAGAGCTACTGTAGCTCAAACTGCTGAAAAAGTGAATGCTGGTTCTGATAGAGGGGTGTCAGAACACACAGAGCATCGCAGTGTGTTGCATATGAGGCTGCGTAGCTGCAGACCGGTCAGGGTGCCCGTGCCCGTGTCATCATGTTGGTGGTGAAATATTAATATTTAAATTCCTTCATGGGCTAAATTACAGGCACCAGTCATCTGGATGATATTTCAGTCATTTTTGAAAATGTACAGTATCTTATGATGTGTTAATGGCTGCTTAGAATCAAAAGTCATCTCGCTTAATACAGTGATTTCTTCAGGTGGATATTTTTCGTCCTTGCCAACTTTGGATATAAAAGCTGCTCTCCATCTGTAATAGCATAATTACAATTTAAAACTTATTTCTTAGACCACCTCCACTGGTTTGTTGTACTTGTCTAATCTGCAAGGCATAGACTCAGACATGCTTAAGAGACTCTGAGACCCCACATTTGAATTTCATTATAATATTCTGTATGTAATAGATTTTGCCTGTAGTAAGCAGAAATACCTAGGTGGTTCATTTGGCTCAAAGAGATTATCAGCTTTATCAGTTCAAGCCTTTTGAATTTCCCTTTAAACCATAAATGTTTCCAATGATTTGACAGGCTTTGACGAAGTAATGAGGCTGAAATGTTGATACATTTTCTAGAAAATACAAATTCCTTAGCAAAGTACCAGCAAAGAACAGCGACCTAAGTATTACTGCTATTGCCCACATCAATGTCTTGCTTTACTGGAACCATAAAACAACTTCAATTTGTCAGTTTGATGTAAAATCAACAAACAGAATAGGAAACACAATGGTCTTAGAGTGTCATATTGTGGTTGAGGCAATTAGGTTAAGTGAAAATGAAGCAGTGGATGTGACACTCAGCCCTGTCAACCTTGAGAGTTCATGGAAACATTTTGAATTCAACATGGTAGATGTAGGAAGACTGTATAAGAGAAAGAAATGAGTTTGGGAGCAGAACTATCTCTTCATTCCACACAATGCTGTAGTAAAAAGGTTAAGCAAAAGAAAAAGGTATTGAAAAGCTCATACCAATACAAATGCCTTTGCCTTTTTTTCTTCTGTTTTCTCTGTGCACTGTCTCACTGCTCTTCTCTTTTTCATCTTTCAGGAATTCACTCTGAAGCCTGTGGACCTAAGCAGGCCTGAGGGCTCTGACATATACCAAATCCCTGCCCAGGGGAACTGGGGAGATTAAAAACTTCTGATTGAGGTGGAGAGGAAAGAGACACACACAGAGAGAGAGCGAGAGGGAGGTAGAGACAGAGAAAAAAAAGCTTATTCACATTTGTTCTTCTTAATGCCCCAAGTGAAGGATCTCCATAGGCAAGCCTGTGAATAACAGCAGACACAAGAGCAGCTGCCCACCACTGTGGTCAGATGATGGAGTGAGGGAGCGAAAGAGGAGAAGAGAACAGGATTATATCCTGTGAAAGAGCCAAACTCACATTCTACATTAATTGAATGCCTGGGAGAGCGGAGAGACATGAGAGGAAGCCTTTTCTGTGTCAGCTGCTTCAAGAGGTATTGCAATTAACCCTCTGACCATCATAAAATAATACCTGGCTTCTGTTGTTTTCCGATTGCTGGGTTTGGTTGTACGGTGTGGATGTGTGCTCGCGCCGTGGTCATGTTTCAACCTCCGGCGTGTAGACCGGATCGGACCGGATGCCAACGAAACAGCCTGATGGTGCCGCTGCTGCTGCTGCTTCTCCACAGCTCCACAGCTCAGGCTGCCAAACCCAAAGGGCCGGGACACACACATTTGAACTCCATCCGCATTGATGGGGATATCTCCCTAGGTGGGCTCTTCCCAGTACACGCCAGGGGCCACGATGGCAAGCCGTGTGGGGAGCTAAAGAAGGAGAAGGGTATACACAGACTGGAGGCCATGCTCTTTGCCCTTGACCGCATCAATAATGACAATAATCTGCTGCCTAACATCACACTGGGGGCGCGTGTCCTTGACACCTGTTCCAGGGACACTCACGCCTTGGAGCAGTCGCTCACCTTCGTGCAGGCTCTGATCGAGAAGGACGGGACGGATGTGAAATGTCTCGGTGGGGGAGCGCCAATCATCACCAAACCTGAGAGGGTGGTGGGCGTCATCGGAGCCTCCTCCAGCTCCGTCTCCATCATGGTGGCGAACATACTGCGCCTGTTCAAGGTAAGACGTCAGCACAGTTATTTTGTTTGTGCAGGCCTGATTGTTCACTTCTCACTAGATACTGAAATACATAGAACAAAGAACAGCAGCTGCATCTCCTGTTGAATACTATATGAAACTGATTTGTGATGTTTTTGCTTTACTGATCCTCATATATTTGTTTGAATAATTAATATCACCGGCTGAAAAGCAACAGGAGCTGCTGAACAGCGTGCGAGAACAATAAAAGAGATATCTGCTGCCACGCAATGGACACTTTCATAACTTTAGAGAGGCGATCCCTTGGCAAATCTCATCAGTCTGACTGTTGCCCTGCAGGAGTTGGTTGCTAAGCAGTAAAAGGTATTGCCTGTCACAATACAGAAGTGATTAATAGGATACTACTTGATTTCATTTTTACCCCATAGTCTTTCTTCCAATCAGTTTGGTGCTTCTGCTTACACTATCTGAAAAATATGTCCTGTTCATGTATATTTGGACATATGATGAATTATTTAACACATATTTTATTTCCTAGCCAGCCATCCAAGGCAAGCGAAATGGCTCTTTCTACTTTACAGAAGGTGTGACTGCTATTTACTGCTCAGCTCACTGCAAAATAACATCTTTCTTTGACTTTAAAAAGAATAACTTTTTATAAAGTACCATCATGTGTTTGGAATTGTTTCATGGTCAATTACACATTTTAGCATTGATATTACTCAAATCTCTTTCACTGGGACCGGCGAGGTAGTGGCTTATTTAAATTCTCTGGTAATTAAAATGAGGGATTCTGCCTGAGATAACGCTCAGACTTCAAAACCAACTTCGAAATCTATTTCAGATCCTCTGTGTTCTGCTTTCACCTAAAAAAGCAGATTATAATCCTGACTCCAAAGTTTACTCTCACCTTGATCTCGCATTAACATTCATGCCTATTCAAAACATTATTCCCTCTTGTCTTACTTGGATTTCAGGTGGTGGCTCAGTCACTAATCTATCCCTGCAGCTGATTCAGTGTCTTATAAGGACACCTCAGCAGGCCACCACAATGGACCCCAAATAATTGCGAATCTTGGTAGGGCTGCCCCAAAAATGATGATTGTAGACTTGCATGTCACTTTGTTAGTTGAAGCATCAGACCATTTTGGTTGTTGCTGTCATTGCACCGAGCAACACAGGATAACAGCATGGCATTTTACAAAGCTTGTCTCGTCCCAAAATTACCCAACTGCAAACCTACCTGTAACGGAAATAGAGATGGGTAATGACACAATTAGCCAACAGAAAAATTATCTTCAGCTGTTTTCATTATCGATTAATTGTTGTCATTAAGTCATAGTTTTTTTATTTTATTCCCCGGTTATAACCGCTCAGTTGTGAGGAATAGCTACCTCGTTTCTGTGCGCCACTCCAAGGCTCTCAGCACCGGTGCTGAATGCTTGACTACTCCTGAGCCAGACCAGACTCTTCTCCTTCTACTGCCAGTGTGATCAACACAATGCCATCTATGCCAACAGCATGCAGGAGAGACGTGCAGCAGCGTGCTCGGATATTATTACTTGATATATCGGGGCACACATTTTTTCCTTTATTGAATACAGAAATCTGTTTTCACATCACAGATGATACTCATGTTAGATGTGAGTATATCCAGTAAAATGTGACTCTTGAGGTAAAACATGAGACTTCACATGTAACCTGTAGGAGTTTAGTGTGGGGTGCATGGTCTGTAGGTGTGTTGCACTGTACTGCAATAATACTATACTATAGCATTAGTCATAATTCCAGGTAAGGTGTATTGATGTTGAATATTTAAAAAAACAAAACCAAAATATATAAATAGATTACAAAAAGTAGGAAGGATCTCTAAATATAATCTGCTTTAAGGATAAACCCAAATTGGTGAGTCGATTTGGAACGAGATTTGTGTGTGTGTCTGTGTTAATCCAATATGCCCCATCAACAGCCTGCAGTACAGTATATGTTTGATTTGATAAGAGTGTTGCAAACCACTTGGGATGTTTTCTGCTTGTAGAGGCCCCCAGCGTTAATCAGAGGGAACCCAGTGTGACAGAACACACAAACACTAAAGTTTTGTGCATTTTTTACATGCTTTAATATAGCTATGTTATTTTATTCAACTTATGGGTGTGCTTTATATAAACCCATTGATAATACACGCAGTCGAGCATGCAAAGCCCTGTGCATTAACTATTTCTTCCTGGCTCCCATGCATAAAATATGGGCATAAGTGTGCACACAGGTAGGGCCACAGTAATGAGCCTCTCCAGCAGCGTGTTCTTGATCCCAGTCTCACATGGAAGCCTCAAATCCTTCGTCATTAGCACAGTGCTCATTCCCGCTTCATTAATGCATGCAAGCTTTGTCCTTGCATATTTAATTTGGATTTCTCTGATCTCCTCTCTCCTTATCCTCAATGTATATACTGGCATTCCCCTCTTCTGCCTTTTCACATTCAGACAGCTGGAGGTTAGGAAAGCAAATCCCATCAAGAGGGCAGGTTGAATACATCAGCACGGTGAGATTTTGCCAGTTCATCTTCAGCTGCTATGACTTGGGTTGATGAGTTGCACTATTGAAAATCAAACACTTTCCAAGGCAGTCGCCAATCAATCAACATCCACTCTAATTGAATAACGGTCATTACAACAATACAAAAAGAAAAAAGGCTGAGGATGTGATGCAAATAACTCTGGTCAGTTATATAGATATAGAGATTCAAACATCAACCTTTTTAATGGAGAGTGGTGTGTGGTCATTTAGGCAGGGTCTTGAGTTATGGCTGCCCAGGGATCCACAGGCCAGCCAGATGCCAGCTGGTTCTCCTTGTCCTGATGGACCTGCTGATGACCCCCGGAAGGTAACTAACCTAAATTTACGGTCATCTCATAACACGGCCCACACCAGCAAGACATCATTTGCTGCATGATCTAGCACGCAGCGAGGAGAGAGGCGACCATGTCTACTAGCACTGCGGCAATACAAATGTTTGTTTTAAATGGAGGCACACGAGTACAAACTCAGCATACTGATGAAGACGGGCAGACTCTTACACGTGTAGACGAGCACGATTACTGTACGCTTGTGCAACCACACACCATGTATATAAACAGCTCGCACACAGAAACACAAACGCAATCAAGCACATTTACACGCAAACCACTTCAAACCCAGCAGCAGCCACCTTGGTGTTGTTAGCAGGTTTAGAGAAAAGTGTTTCCTCAGCACTCAGCTGCATACAGATGTGGTCTAGAGCAGCTTGAATATTTTACTCCAACATTATGTAACGGTGACATGGGGACCAGGAGCTGCAAGCTCATTTCAATGCAGTTCCGAGAAGTGGGAGCCGTTGTGACAAGCAGTCGGGGAAAAGATAATTTATGATCACAGACAAGTTATGTCAGTTGATTACATTATTAATTTGCGCAGCTGATGCGTCCATAAAATTGACACATATCACCTGCAACACAGATTGTGATACCAGGTCTGTCCCCCTTGACAAGCGATTTCCTTTTCCACTCAACCACAGCAAAAGTTTGGCTCTTGTTCAGTAAAAAGAAAAAGTAATTTTATTAATTTCATTTGTTTCGTTCTGTGGAGCACGAGTAGCTCAACACAGAGGCAGTGACCCAGGAATAAGAAGCTCAGGGCATTCTAGCCTTTACTGTTCACTGGAAAGCATGTAGTTGGCTCCTTGTTCTGACATAGTTTTCTGCTGGCTGGACAAAGCATCTCACATTCACTGAAGTGGCTAGTTTGAGTAGTAAAAGGACCGCAGAATAAAAAAAAAAGAAAGATTTTTCATGCAAGAGCACACAGAGCTTCATTCTGACATTTTCCCCTCACCCTTAGTTCATGCCCTTGTTTATAAGTTTCACATTGTGTAGGAACGTTCACTGTCTTGCAACGTCAAATCATCTACAAGAGTTATAAAGGTCTCGCTAACAAACAAAACACGAATCCCTAATGTACGTGATCATTTCTTTTCACATTTGATCCAGACCCGTGCTGTTACTACGCTGCTCCTGCATGGCATTGCTCTAATTAGTGTGAGGCGGTTTGATTAGTCTGAAGTCAGTGTTGTGTTTGAAACTGTCAACAAGAAGTTTTAGTGCTAGAATTTAGTGCTAGATATAAACCATTATCAATAGCTGATTAGAGATTGCCCTGAGCTGCCACCCCTGAGCTTTATTTTCACATGAATTCTTGTGGGATTTTGTCCATGATAACATTACTGGCAAAAGCATGTAAATAATGGAACCAAAGCATTAAATAATACATTTTAAAGTATATTAGCAATTATGCATACCAGTATAGTGTCTGTATTAGATCACAGTATTTGGAATAATAATGAACCAAGATATCTGAGATTTAAGTTGGGATTCTTGCTTGGCAAACATACAGCCTCTTCTCTTGATGTGTGTGGAAAGGTAAACAGATTTTCGGTATAAAATAGGACGCAGTCCAAACACCCTTTTAAAATCAAATTCACAGTCTGAAGTTGCCAATGTTTGCTTTTGCTCGTGTATCTACTATGATTGTGACTCATAGGAGTGTGTGCGTGCTTGGGGAGGAAAAAAAAAATCACTTTTAGTAAAGCTGCAATTACATGACAGCTTGTAATGTAAACGCTATCAGTGTTGATCTCATTCAAAGTGTATGCAGATACATGAAACCCAGTCATACAGCAAGCTGAGGAGGATGGCAGATATCAGTAGCAGTTGACAGTTTCTTTCACGATTCCTTGAATGAGCAAGACGATCTATTCTGCAGCTGTTTTGTGGCCAAAGCTCCTACACATTGCACTTTCCCAGAGGTGCGCACCATCTGCTTTGTGCAACCTCTTTTAGTGAGTTAATGGTTATTTCCCTCCAGCTGATCCTCTACGCCTGTAAACATTTTAGCTTCAGACCAGTTTGGAAAAATCAGTTCTATTCATACGATAAGGTAAATTTACCGCAAAACCTCAAACATGCACTCTTTTCTCTCTTTGGCAAAAGTGAGGGAACTTACAGCTGATTTCGGGTCTGGGAAAGAAAGCAAAGCAATGCTTTGTTTGACGCTGAAATTAAAGTAAAACTTCTGTACTTGTTACGGGGTGTGCCGTACACGCAGTAGGGAAAGGACAAAAAAAATGTAGAAAACGAGTTTCCATGCGGATAATGCAGGTAGACAGGCAGGCAGGAAGACACGCAACTGGTTAAGTCTGGAGGCAAAAGCACGAGGAACATCCACAGCAGCAAACAGGAACACGGAAACTAAACACAGTGCGAACAGTCACGTAAACAGGACAGGCAGTAGCAAACAGAATGAATCGACAAAGATCAAAGCAAGGGAACTGGTATATATAGAAAAGGGACTAACGAGGGAATCAGGGTGAGCATTGGGGAACAGGTGTGGCCAAGGAAGGGTTTCAAATTAAAACAGGAAACACAGACAAAACCCTCGTGATGTGACGCTACTGTATCTATCCGTCCTTTAAAAGTATATTTTAACGAACATTCTGGTCATTATATGATTTCTTTGAGAACTCCTCCTCCCTGCCAGCTTTTGAAAACATTTTATTTGAGCAGCATTTTATCTTTTAGCCGCTGGGATTGTACTCATTTGGAATGAAGCTGTAACCTATGCAGAACTTCTATAGAATATGTAATCAAACATACACATTTGAATGCATGCTTGTTAATTTAGAATTTGGACTCAGCCAGAATTAGATCAGAGGTAAAAAAGAAAAAAAGAAATCCACTTGAATAATAGGGCATTCATGTTAATTTTGACGGCCCTTAAAATTTAGCATGAGTGGTTTTATTTTATATGGCACTTTCTTTACACCAAGTTTCATCACTGCTTGGTTACCTTGTTTATTGAATTTCATCATTGTGGTTGCTCACACTTTTAGTGACTCTGGATCAACCTGATAAGTAGCATGTGGTTTCTTTTCGATCCTCCAATATCCTCCCGGTACATTTATTTTTAACCCTCATATATTCTTTAAACAAGAAAGAATGGGTTTATGTCATCAAATTTCATGCTTCATCTCACCTTGTTCTGATGGGTTTTTTTCCCCCATAAACCCTCCAGTGACACAGTAGAATGACAGCCCTGTGCCACAATTGATTTAGCAGCTCATTTGGGGGAAAGACAGCTAAATCAAGATAAACAAGTATCAGCCCATCGAGGCATCTCACTTCAACGAAACCCACTCATTCAGTGAGCCAGTGACAATACGATAGTTAACACTGGCTGCTTCACTATGAAGCCATTACAAACGCTTTTCTTTTGGCGCTGTACATGCACTTTAATTTCATGCAACAAGGTGACGTGTAAATTTGAGTCAGAATTGTTAGTAAGAGCAATTTGCCACATGCTGTGTGGTCTTTTGCTATTTGATGCCGTTGCAGGCACACATTACGGTGACCGTAACCCTAACCATAATTTACAGAGGCATATTTAAGTCATACTGTGTGAAAGAAATAGCAATTATTGTTAGATTTAATTAGTTTCATTATAAGCACATTTCCAGTGAAAATATACGATACATTCTTACATTCTAGACAGAAAGCTGAACTGTATTATTATTGCTTCAAAAAGGGAAGCTGCAGCACAAATGGATAGATGGTACAGGGCATTGTTACTTTGTAATTTTAAAATGAGATCCATTTTGGCCAGAGTACTGTAAGTCATTGTGGGAGCTGCAGATAATAATCCTGCTCAGTTCAGGGAGGTGATATTTTTCCATTTTCCGTGTTTTCCTATGACATGTACCCCCCCCCCCCCCCACTACCATCATCTGCCCTCTCTGTCCTCCAGCTAATCCATTAACAAAACGCTGACTGTCTGATTGTGCAGCTATTAAGCCAACACTTTCTTTCTACTTACTTTTGATATTTGATATACAGCGATGGTATTGGTCTGTCTCCGTTTTTGATTTTGATCAGTCAGAAATGATCATACCTGGTAACCCGTTCTTTGACCACCAGATGTGCTTCAGCATCATCCACGTCATTTCATTCTGCTCATATTGCCTGCATCTACAGTGCAAGCCTCTATCTCTACTCTAACACACGAGAGGGGCATTTTGTGCAAAGGGTTTTTTTTATCCCGATTTGGCCAAATGCTAAATCAGACCCCCCCCCCCCCAAATTTCAGCCTTTCACAGAATGGCACAGATTTGATGGATATGCAGCTGAGTCATTTTCTGAAGGTCTTATAGGCCTATGAAAGTGTAAGGCAATTTGATACCATGTATTGGCACTGGCTGGTGATTCACGTCCATGTCTTTTTGCCTTGTGACCCCTTACATTGAAGCCTTTTTGCGACCCCTCATCACCACCTGCGTACATATGCGAGTTGTGACCAGTTAAAATAAAGCAGATTTCTCTTGTGTCATTGGAATGATTGGAAGTCCTGAAGATATAAAAATAACCCAGAAATCCACAAGAAAGAAAGCAAAGATTAGAGGAAAGTGTAGTAAAGATTAACAGCCTTCCTCCCATGTCACTCATTTTGGACTCTCTCAGATTTAGCTCATTACTCTTTGCAAGGGTCCAGAGCCCCAGTTTGAAAACCTCACTTTTATTTCTTTCCTGAATTGTGTGGTGCAAATTAATTTAGTTTCTCAGTGTAAACAACAGCATGTCATGGAAACCTTAACTAATGTTTTGGCTTTACTAAATAAAGCTCAACAATGAATTGCACAGTTTATAGCTGTGGGCACACTTTGCTTTCTTTAAAGAGTCATATCATGTCATAATAAAGAGGCATCCTTTAGCTTAAGGACCTGATGACTTATGACACATCCCAAATCAACCTTAGAGCAAATATTATGCACTCTTTTCTAACTATTTACAATGTTTGTTTGATGGGATTAAATGGGACACATTTAACTGGAACATGGACAATATTCAGCAGCAGCCAGGGCCCTTAAACTGCTACTTTAGATACTGTCTTAAGCTTTACAATAAATTATTAAAATTGAAAAAGAAATTGTCAATTTGATTCTGAATTGTTGAGACCCAGATTGATGTTTGCCAGTTTTAAAAATCTGCAAATAGTTTTTTTTTAAATATATAAACACATAACATAAACATACAATCTTGACATGGATCCCTTAGATTTCAGTTTTTTTTAAAGAATTGTGAGCAAGATACAAACTGAGAAGAACATTTCGACCTCAAGACTAGTTTGTAATTTCTGTTCTGCAATTCTAAAGTACATGCCGTGCCAAGATCAATATTGGTTTAGCTCTAATATATGCAATTATTTCTGTATATGTATGTACAGAACACCAGTAATAAATATGATATTTTGTTATTTTCCATCACTTGAAATACGCTGCGTTATATTTATTTTATGAATGCAGTATGCCATCCCCATACATTAAAAAGTATTTTCGAATTCAGGTTTTATAAGTAAAAAAGTAACTTACCAGCTATTCTGCTTTGACATAATGGATGAGAATGGCACCCTATTTTTATTATGGCTTGATTTCCCACTTACTGTGCGTTTTCCTACTACTGGATGAGTAAGTGTTGATTCACGGTGACTCTTTGTCTAAAAAGATAGGTTCTGACAGCACAGGCCACATGACACAACAACTGTAAGAATATATGACACACGTTTCTGAGATTTTACAATGTTGAAAGATTGGAACTGATTTAAATTACTTTTAAGTCGGGAACAATTCTTAATTACAATTTTTGTGATCCCTCATGATGGGTGTTTTCCTTCTCTTCACTCTGTTTGTTTTGCTTGCATTAAAGAGACAAATTACCGGTGGCAGGTGTTGGCCTCCTCTATAGGATTTCTGTGCGCTACATGTTGGACATTCCTGTGTAATTATATTGTATAAATATATTTGGCCTAAGTTCTGTAAGTGATCTCATCTCACCAAATCTCAAGCCAAATTCAATTCTCCATGCAAATGAGACGTAACAGCATTTCTTTATCTTCAAGAGTTGACAAACGTCAATCCAGAATCCAAATCCAGACCTTCTACCATCTGTCAGTTTCCTTCCCATGCCAGACACTCTTGTGTTTGTCTGTATTTGTGTGGGTGGGTGGGTTTGAACACATATGTGCATGTGTATCTTTCAGGCTGTGAAAACAGCCTGTATTCTATCATGGCTCAATATAATGTCAACTGAAAGCTATTTTTTACTGCACAGAAGCATCAATGTTGATTTTTTTGAGAAAAGCGACAGCTCCAGCTGTGTGTATTTGTGCTGCTTTTGGTAAACTATTGAATGAGGCGGTAGAAATTAGTGCAAGTGAATGAGAACTAACATATACACCTATCAGCCATAACTTTATGACCACTGACACGTGACGTGAGGAACTGATTATCTTGTTACAGTGGCACCTGTCAAATCAGGCAACAAGTGAACATTTTGTCCTTAAAGTTGATGTGTTGAAGCAGGGAAAATGGGCAAGCGTAAGGATGTGAGTGACTGTGACATGGGCCAAACTGTGATGGCTGGACGACTGGGTCAGAGCATCTCCAACACTGCAGCTCTTGTGGGGTGTTCCCGGTCTGCAGTACTAAGCACTGACCAAAAGTGGTCCAAGGAAGGAAAACCGCTGAACCGACGACAGCAAGTAAACATTTTGTCCTCGAAGTTCATGTGTTGAAGCAGGAAAAATGGGCAAGTGTAAGCATGTGAGCATTTTTCTGCACTGGAGGAGTAAAGGAAAGGAAAGACGTGTCCGTACTACACCGAACTATTTTTGAAGAAGAATGGCACTGGAATGAATGCAAAAAGCACCATTCACAGTGTCTCAATGCCCTGCCTGTAGCCATGGTGATCTTTGGCATGTGCTAATCTGGCTGTGAAAAAATGGAAGTGTATTGATTTGATATTGAGCTACACAAGCTTGATTAAATATTTTCACGGCCGGATTTACAGATCAGTGAACTATGCGATTGCAGCATAAGGCCTTATAGCATTACTCAAAAACACCAAATGCAGTGTGTTTTAGCAAACCTCAACTTTTTAAACAGTAAACACATGATTTCAAATGATTTGGATGTGGACACGTGCTGCACCCAAACTGCTGATTACAAATGTCATTTTATCATTTATCATGAAAGGTCCATGCCACACCCTGCAGTAATACGTATCTGTTGGCAGGTAAAAGGTCGATGTGGTTTATTATTGGATAAGATGATGTATTGATCTCTGATGGTCAGGGCCAGTCTTCCGTGGCTTAGATATGCTCTGTTCATCCTTATCATTCCCATAACACCTATATAGGTGATTACAGCTGCTTACAGATTACTTCTGTAATAGACTGGTGTCAGACAGGGAAAAGGCCAGGCTGTGGCCACAAAACATTATCAGCTGTCTATGGGAAGTCTGAGCACTTCTTATCAAGCAGCTTGGCTGAGCAGCACAGATCGGTTGTCAAGATGCTATAATGTCAGATTGACCAGGGTGGAGAGAGAAGTTAAATCCTGTTATGGCACCTTTTTTAAAGTTTTTTCATCCGGTTCATGAAATTGGACATATCATAACCTCTCTAAACATAAAAAGTCGCAGTGTTTCTCCGGAGGCTCTTGGAGTATGGTTCAGTGAGTAATTATTTACGCAGACTTGTTTTCAAGACACCTTGGACAACAGGCAATTTGGTTTGACCTATAGTGATTGTCAGTCTGACACTCAAGTCGACAAATGCCAAACAGTGCAGTGAAACTGCAAACAAACTCTGCCCCTGTGTTTTCCCATTCTGCCGGTGCACAAGTGTGCATGTACGTGCACATATTAGCAATGCGGGTGCTCGTGTTTGTGCTTAAGTGCTTGCAAACAATGTGTGAATCCCGGGCATTTATTTGTGAAAAGGCCACTGGACCTGTCGGGAATTGTGGAAGCGCGTTTGTCAGCCCTCCCGCCATATAACTCTGTATGTAGTTTTCGCAGACTGAAGACAGTCTGCAGTCAGGCATGAGAGGGACCATTACACACATGTCTAGCACGGGATGATGAAGAGATCTGGGAACCCATCCTCCCCTGGAAACTGCCTCTGGCCGAGATGCTGCATGCAGAGGATACAGGCCACAGCCAAGCCTTGGCAGGCTCTGCTGACATAACATACACGTGTTGGAACGCGCCCCGAGACAGCTTTGCGTCACACTCAAGTGTTAATAATGTAATGAAAGGAATATGCTATTCCTGCCACAGGAAGAAAATTAAAATACAAAAGGTGTCTTTATAAAGGTTTTAAAGAAATGCTAGAAAATATATTTTATATAATATTAGCAGGGCTACAAAAGAGAAGAGAATATAGTTTGTCCACTTTACGCTGGAATCACCTAAATATTTGTTGCAATATAAGTAACAATATTTGTGATTCATTTTCACCAAGTCTAGGCTCACTTGATATACTTGAGTTGTATATAGAGTTTGCTAATGCCATATTCAATCATTTCTCCATACTTAAGTTCATATTTTTCAGTTACCTTTTGCATGTATTTGGAAACGGCAACATGCAAACTTATCTACCTTTTTTAAATAACAAATATTAAAAAAATACAGTAGGTGTTGATGTATTGTGTTTATAGTGAAGGTGTTGAGAAGAAAAGGGAATACCCATTACAGCAATCTCTACTTTTCTGCTAAATAAATTATATCATATCTGTGAATGATATGGCCTCAACAAACTTCATGAGAGAAAGCCGAATTGGAGAGACGTGTCTTGAGGGAGATGATTATATGGTCATTTTTCCAATATTCCTCTGCAGTCAGCTAATATTAAAATCCCATTAAGACAAAATACATTTTGTGGCAGAATCAGCAGTTATAACAATCATGTTTTATTTATAAGTTTTAAAAACTGAACCATTTTTACAGTTTAGTAAATATAAATGTCTATTTATGGTAAGGGTGATATTGCTAACAATATTTTACCAAAGTGAATATTACCATTTATTTTTTTGTCTCTATTATATCAGTTTTATTTTTATTTTTGAGGAATTTATTTCTAACTGGGGGCGATGCAACTCCTGGATGTATCTAGATGGAGGTGTAGAGGAAATACTTGCAGGAAAACAAGTCTGTTTATATAAAACCACAGAAGAGGATCCATCACATAAAGAAACGGTTGTGCTGGTGGCCCCCCACACAGATTAACAAGGCTAAACGGGTTCTACAAAGACTGAAATGGAAATCGTTTGATTTTTTTTTGTCATCTATTAGGTACTTTTTAAATTTAATTTATTTTTTCTTAAGTAAATATTTTGTATTTTGAGTGCTTTTATTGTACATGGACGTCTCTACCGTTTGGTAGAGGTTCGTAATAAAAATATCTGTGTAGTCAGTTGGAAGAATTTCTTTTTTTGTTAGAGCCCAAAGGAACCAGACCAGAAAAAAGGTTTCTCAAGTGAATGTCATGGAAGCGTCAACACTTTTACATCTTTTATGGACTTGTTTTCATTTTTTTTGCAAAGCATTCAGGTATTGTGTGGTTGATGTTTGGTGTCCATTTGCCCTTAAGGAAAGAGCTCAAAAGCCCGAAACCCATGCAAAAAGGTGCATTTTAGCTCTGCAGTGGAGAAAAACCCCACAAGATCTTGCTCCAAATAAATCTGTAATATGGAGGAACATAATAAAGCAGGGGTTCAGGATAAAGATCTGCTGAGATATGCTTTGTTTCAAATGTAATTGATTTTTAATTGTTTAGGAATTACAGCCATTTTTATACAAAGTCACCCATTTTCAGAGGCTCAAAAGTAATTGGACAACCTAACATAATTATAAATACAAATATTATTCATAATGCTTGGTTGAAAATCCTTTGCAGTCAATGACTGCCTTAAGTCTGGAAACCACGGACATCACCAAATGCTGAGTTTCCTCCTTTGAGATGCTTTTACTGCAGCCGCCTTCAGTTGCTGTTGTTTGTGGGTCTTTCTGCCTTCAGTTTTGTCTTTAGTATGTGAAAAGCATGCTCAATTGGGTTGAGGTCAGGTGACTGACTCGGCTATATTAAATTATTCTTATATTAAATATTCTTAATTATGAAGGCCCAGGTACCTCTTTTTAAAATATCTTACCTAATCATATTCCAAAGCATGTAGAAACCTGCACATTTCAGCTGACGTCAATTGAACTAATTGATTTTAGAATGATTAAAATCATCATATTGCTGAGCGTCAGCATGCAGTCACAAACTAAGCTACCACAAGATGTTTTTGATCTTCTTGTTGCAACATGTGTGATGAAAGGAAAGATGGAAAACAAGATTTCAATGACCACAAAATAAACCCTGGAACACAGCGAGCACCATAATCAAAAGGTAGAGGGAATATGTCGCCACCAATACCTTACCTAGATCAGGCTGTCTGTCCAAGATGGAGACAGTGGAAGAGGGAGGCTCATCAGGGAAGCCAAGAGGCCACAACAACCTTAAAACAAAGGCAGCACTGTATGATAGAGTCTAACCACTCTGTGTTTTTAGAAACCGTTTTGAGTGTCTTGTGTTGTTGTGGGCTGAGTGGTAAATGGATGCTGGTCTAGTCTTAATTGAGCATGAAGACACTGTCAGTCTCAGCAAGGAAGGGAGTGTTCTATAGCCCAATAAAAGACTTTTGGTATTAATTACTAAAGAAAGGTTTCAGTGCACTGTAACTGTGGATGCACCACAAAATAATGCATCACTTCACAGCTTTCAAATCCACAAAGTGTCTTCTGGTAAGCAAGATGATGAGCACATCGTGCTGTGGGCTTCTCTTCAGTAGGGACAAAAGCTCTGGTCAGGCTGGAGGGGGAAATGAATAGCTCCAAATACCAACATACACTGAGCTGTGGAAAAAATCTGCAGGACTCTGCACAAAAAGGAACATTGAAGAAGGATTTTATTCTTCAGCAACACAATAATCCGAGACACCAAACCAAATTAATTGACTGTATGAATAGTATCAAGATGGAAAAGGGGCGACATTGATGCAGTTCAGTGAAACCTTTCTTATGTTAATATATTAAACTGTATCTTACTAATAAAAAAAACAAGTTAGATTGATAACGATTATGATGATGCATAGGAGGTATATTTTAGATATACTATATAAAAACAGTTAGATAAGGCCTTCTGTGGATAACCACGGTTATGTAAGTTTGGGCTTGGCGACTACAAATTTATAATTTTCTGAAGACATGGTAATTTACCAGTTTATCGAGATGCATTATGGGGGTAGGATTTAGGGTTGTTTCGGACTAAGTCAGGATACCGTAGCCTCTGCTTGTTCGATTTGGACTAAAACCTTTTGCTAGTCCCCCAACTTTATGGGCGTACATTATTAAATTGCTGTAATGTCCCTTGAAAGGATAATTCCACTTAATTACTATTTAAATATTAATTGTTATAGATTTGGCCGTCATTTCTGTCAATTGTAATGTTGTACTCACCACTTTAATTGCTGAGATCTGGGAACAGCGCAACATCCCTACAACAAACCCAGACGGGTCGAGAAACACGTCTTAATTAATTCATCATTGCACAGGGAAACTGTGTGTGCGCACAACAATGGTGTGTATGATACTGTATGTCAAAGTTGAGCCAGGAAGTCAGTAAAGAACAGACAAACAACAGACCGTTTGTATAACAATTTCACCATTCACTTTGGTGGTCTTTTCCAAATAAGTTTGCCTAACCTGCGAGTTTGTCTAAAAGCCGTATGGTCTGCTCGTGTGTCTTACCCTGCCTGATTTCTTTTTAGCAATGTCACTGCCTTCCCAGATCTCAGAAATGATCTTGATAGATGTACATGTTATTATTACTAATAAGAATGATGGCCAAAACTTCAAAAATAAGATTAAAGTTGTCATAAACCAGAATTATCCTTAAACTCATAAAAAATGTCTTAAGGTCTAGAATGATATGGTGATGACACAGCCCTGTCTACTTTTCTTTTTTTTTTTGCCAAAGTGAAGCTTGCCTCCATCCCTCCCAAGTGCTAATTGAAGGGTGTGAATACTTGTGTATCAAAGGTGTTTTAGTTTCCCAGTTTCAGCACACTGTCAAACAGTGAGCTACTTACAGCACAGCAGGCAAAAAAGCTTCTGGCAGAGTGCTCTGGGATGACACAACAAGGTGTGCAATTGTTCACAACTCTAAAGAAAAAAAAAACAAACGCCATTGTAAGTGAGCTAAATATAAGAGATGATGGCGTAAATGTAGGCATGTATTCATAGTGCAGCTTGGATAATGCCACACCAGCCGATGAGAAATGTGCGAGGTATGAAAGGATAACATGACAGGCACGAGGAAGAACAGGTGTTAGTCTGACTTTAAATAAGCGTGATGGAAAGAAAAGCGTCATATGACGCAAAGCAAGGATTTAAACCTAGACTATTAATGAGCCTCAATTTTGCACTGGGTGACAGGTTCTTCCATTACAATAAACATGTAGATTATTTTGAGTCAATCCCACATACACTGTCCTGCTGTTGTAAATACTCACTAGAGCACCAAATGTGGATTAATCCACAGAAAGAAATAGTCCCCAACAATTGCACTATTTGCACCTGCATTGAGTAATGTGTGCTTTTAAAAAAAATCTTCTATATATATTTTGACCCACTTTTACAGATTTACATCTTCAGTAGGAGTCAGCAGGATTTGAACCGAGTGCCTAGGACAGGCGATCGAAGTTGTAAAGTAGTGACAGATGGACAAACACATTGTTGGTTGCGGTCTTTTCATGTGATTTATTGACAATAAGAAATATATAGTGTCTAGTTTGTGCACGTGTTACACAATCCAATTAGTGGTGGAGGAATGTTGTGTTCACATAATTTGTGCCTGAAACATAGTCTGGGCTCATTTCCCAAAGATTTATGTGTGTGTCTTTTAAGGATAGGCAAAGTTCATTCAAGTTTCTTTACACTCAGAGGGAAAGAACAAACATTACTTTCGTTAATGACTGTTGGACTATTTATAATTCTTTGTTTTTATACTAACTATTGCTAACAGGCCATTTTCAAGTAAAAATGCCCTAATTTCTCAACATCAAGTAATCGAAATACAAATAATTTTATAGGTTGTTTAAATGCAAACATTGGATCTCCATATACAATTAAAACTGATTGGTGTATTCCACTAATGATAAACATTACATTTTAATTTTTACACAATAAAATATTAACTTTTCCTTTCTGAACTTATGTAATATTAATCAGTTATAGATTATCTTTCCCAGAATGAAATGCATTTTAAGCTTTCTCATCTAATGTAATTAATAATGTAAAAATGCTGTCATTAACATTTTTATTGATTGACAACCAGTGCCACAACAAGTAACCTGCACGTTTCATATCTGTTTCACAAATGTGCCAGGAGTTTTCTTTCTTTCTTTCTTTAATTTAAATGTCAGCTCTAAAAAACGAAGCAATGCAAACTTTTCTGTTTAGTGAAAATTCAAAGTCAGCATACATGAAACACCAAATTAAGATTGGTCAGCTTCAGAGGCATCACAGAGCATCACTAAGCCTAAAACCCAGGCCAATTTAATGTGTTTGCCACAGTTGTGAGCTGTATGCTCATTCTCCATGTTCCTCTTCAATTTCCCAGCATAATGACACGAGAAGGAAACCTCTGAATAGCTGGAAGGAGACATGTTTATCACTTTCTGGCAGATACACACAGCAGTAAATCAAATCTTCGTGTGATGTGATGCCGAGGAAGGAGATTTTCCTTTAGTTGCTCCTAACACTAGCTACCTCTGACACTCGTGAAAATGATCTGAGGTGGGAATGCTATCTGTCCCTTACAGCCCTCAATGCCTGTATGCTGCGAGTCGCTCAAATACAGGCCTTAAAGTCAGAGTAAAACTTTTTATTCAAAATGTTTTGCTGACAGGTATGACTCTTAAGATCATAATTTGGCTGGTCTTTTTTGTACGTCACATTGCGTTTAACCGATGGAGCCGTTGAAAATGTTCGGTGTGCGAAATTAAGACGTTTTATGTTTGATGATAATTGAATTGTCAGGGAATATATGTAGCATATAATTGTATTTTTGACGTTTTGCAGCCAGTTCTGTGCTTTTGTTTTAAAAAAGAAATTGAGCTCAGAGGTGAGCAAGATGAAGTTAATTAAGCGTCTCCTCCTTACAGCATGTATCTGAACCTGTAGGAGGTGGAAAGGATGAGGATTTCACCTTTTAAGACAAGAGAATACCTCTTCTCCTCCACTTGTGCATTATTTCCTTCATTTTTCTTCCTCACTTTTATGGTTTCAATGTCAACTTCTTTGTTGTTTTTATCTCAAAATGTGTGTTTTGTCAGTCTCCTTTTCCATTTAACCCCCACCCCCCCCCACTTTTACTTTCGGTGGCTGAATGAGTTCACTTCCATTCTGTTATCCTCACTATGTCCCATTCAGCTCGGGAGTCTCTGAGGGGCCAGGCGATGAAGCGGGTGTCTGTATTACAGCGATTGATGGCATTTGTTGCTTTTGCTGTGAAATAATGAAAGTCTGGTATGTCAGAAGGGGTATTATTTGAATACAGCACTGAGAGAAGAGGAGTGATTATATTTAAAAAGAAGATGACCACCAATGATGATTTTTCACTCTATTTCTGACAAGTAAGGAGACTTGTTCATAGTTATTCTAATTAATCTGCCATACTTTGAAAGCTTCCACTTTTGTCAGGGGTATTCATCTTCTGTGGCTTTTATCAGGGGCAATGCAATGTTCTCCTCTCTGCCCCATATCACAGGCACAAAAACAAAATTCTCATGGCAACTATAGAACGTAGTCTTTCAAAGGAACTCCAGTGGGTATTCATGAAAAATGCACGAGTGCTGACTGCACATGGATGCTCCCTTAAGCTGAGGCTCGGAAAATATGACAGTGACAAACAATGGTCTGATATGTCAGCGTTACTACAAGGAAGAGGAGGATCTGAACGAATGTGTGGGTGTTGAATGCTTATATGCATATTCCAGCCACAATGGGGCTGGTCACAGTCCGTTAGGCCCAGCCTGTTTTTGTTGTATTTTCAGAGGTATTTTCTCCACTGCAACTCCAACTCCAAGTAGCCTAACCTCAAAAATGTCCAACAAGAAACACTCAGGCTGCCTAGTTCCATGCTAAATCAGGGATTGTTAGACTACATCTTCCCCCCATGTCTTTGAAATCAACATTGTGAGATCAGAGAAGAGACCAATATAACCACTCAAAGAGTAAATTATTATTCTTTACTTGGAACCTGGCCACCCATGTAGTTCTGTAAGATAATTTCATGGATGCAGAAAGAGGATAGAGCATTTCATCAAATGGCAATAGCGTTTGATCAATTGTCAGTGACAAACTATGAAGATGGGTTCTGCTATAATTCACTCATCCCGAGTGCCACATGTTGCTTTGTATTCCACCAGTGAACCTGAGCCGATTAAAACTATAATTGGAGCGCTTTATGAAATACGACCTTTCAATTTTGAACCTCAATTCTCCAAAACAAGGGCCTCTAAATCAAATTGATCGACTGAAGTGTGAAACAAGGCAATACATTAATTCTTGTTCCTGTAATACTGTTTTGTGGTCACAGTTATCACAGGGGTGACATGGCATGGGGGGGGGGCTGATAAGCCAGAGTCATGCTCACATGAAAGACACGAGCAGCTAACAGACCGATGTTAAGCCCATTTCCCCTCTAACACCGATAGTCATGGTCTATTTTAACCAGACCGCGCTGAGCTGATAACTTCCCTTTTACATGTTTGGTCCTACAATGATAGAAGCAGTAGCTACAGGAGGTGAGGAAAGCCGATTGGAAGGCGCAGAGGAGTTGCTGTGCCAGATATTATCCATGTAAGAAAAATAAATGAAACAAGACAGATATTCTCGGCTGTGTTTTAGTGAATCAAGGGAACAATAGGGAGTTAGTGAAGTGAGAAGAGTAAAATTAACTTGAAATGATGAAATGATGAAAGGAGAGAGAAGAGATGAAGCGCTATTGTTGTTAGCGGAGTCACATGCAGCATTACATTTCTGCCAAATGTCGGCAAATGCATATTTTACCAAAGGGTGAAAAAAAAAAATCAGCTCTCGGGCAAAGGTGTCATGAATATTATGTTTTCCTTTATCATAGAAGTACATCATTTTCAAATTTTTTGTAATCCAAGTCAACCTAATTTTTTTGGGACTCATTTCTGGGTGTTGCCATGCCTTTCACTTTTAGCTCATGCCCAAAGCGTCCTTGGTAATGGAATTGAGCCGCCCTTTTTGGTGACTCATCCCTGTTCCATGAAAGGAAAAGAAGGTCACATTAAATAGGGATTTACATAAGGCTATCTGCACAACTATGCATTCCCACGCTATTATGGCAGATGTCAAAAAGCACATAAAGGCTTTTGGAGAAACATCAAAAATTCATTGGAGACAAAATAATTGAGGAACCTGTGGCCAGGCACATTCCCATCTTGTCTGTTAGTAGTGCTTGGTGAAGTGTGCACCATTTTGTTATGTAGTTGAAGAGATGATGTCATTACGCCATCTTCAGGGACCATTGCTTTCAGAATGTCTACTCGGTAACAAATGGATGCCTATGCTAAAAAGGCCCAAGTAAAATCAAAAAGACAAATTTCTACTTCGAATATAAATCTTCCGGCAACCCGAGCCCTTCTTTGTAACTGTCAAAATCTGTAAGGCTTCCCATCATTCTGAGAATAACAGAAGAAATCTTTGCTGCTACAGCAGGGGGACACTGCAACAAAATGGAAAGTTCTCACTTGCCAATATTAATGTTTACTCTACCCTGTCGAGCGAACTGTTTTGCCCACAATTTGACACACGGACTACAATCTTGTACACAGATTTACATCCCAGGTGGCCCTGTTCACGATATTGGACATATTTGTAATATTGGACAGCGCATAAAAGATACTGATCTATTTAGGCTGGTGTTATTCCATATGGGCAGGCCATTGATAAGAGCTGTCTAATTGAAACGGCAAGTTGAGAAAGGGATCGATTGTTACACTGGTGCAGAGAGCTCTCCTTGTGCGAGTCATATTATTAGATTTCATACAATTTAATAAGCCTTTTGCTTTTGATTGATCTTTTCCATTTCAAACATTCAGGCCTTGGATC
Organism: Gadopsis marmoratus; assembly: GCA_036023855.1. Taxonomy (NCBI): domain Eukaryota; kingdom Metazoa; phylum Chordata; class Actinopteri; order Centrarchiformes; family Percichthyidae; genus Gadopsis; species Gadopsis marmoratus. Next base: position 49,578 of record JAVQJF010094305.1, read on the forward strand.
AATGGTTCTGCCCTGCAGCTATTACTGTCAAGGCAGTAGCAGGCCTGAAAAAGCTGGACATGGTCATTCTGAGAGACAAAATTCGAGCAAAATTGTGTGTTGTGAGTCGTTATGACACGGGACACAATCCTGGCAGTTCACATCATTAACATTATTTACACCAAAGCATCAAATGGAAGCTAGTGTTGTAAAGTTTTTGTCTTTCTTGAGTAGCTATTGTTGTAAAATGAATATGAAACTGTGATGCTTTTATGATGTCTGTCAGATGAGAATCAAAAAGACCCTCTCACTCTCATGGTCTTCACATTATGTCATCTGATCTTTCCACAGTCCGTTTCTAAAGAACTGGGATTTGACAGTGAAGAGAGGAGAGTGAGTAAGCAGAGCTAAGTGCCCCTCTCTAATTCTCTCAGCCCAATCTCTTGAGATAGGCTACTAGAGCTGGTGGGTGTAGCTATACGAACAAAAGGGCTGAATGAACTGTAATGAGATTAGTACACAGTACACGGCAGCAACCATTTTATGGGGCTGCGTGGCTGGTATTAAATAACCTCCCTGAGCTGGTCCTGCAAAGTGCTGTCCAAATTCTGAAAAACATTGCGTGTGATTTGTGACACAACGAAATAAACGATAGAGCATAACATGAAGCAACAGAAACTTGTCTATGGTCACACGATATATATCGTCATATCGCACAGCCCTAGACAGGAAGAGAGCAAAAATAGGCAGAGAGGAATCAAAAATGGATATTTCTGATACCCCATGACTTAAGTTAAATTCAGACACACAGTTAAAACAGTTTATGGAAATGGGATAACACAAGACAGCGGAGGTGGGTGTAAACTGTTTGGTCAAGTTAAAATGTTTGTTACCTGTGGGGCGTGTCACTTCCTCTGACCTGGACCTGAACTGCCAAACCTGGCTGGAAGGTTCCACTTGTATAAATAGAAGGGGTTCCGTGGGGAAGAGACCAAGTGTGAGGTAGTGGCAGGGGTGTTTTTTCTGTTTGGGGAAATGGCTGTTGAACAGCATCAACAAAGCTGTTAAAGTCCAGCCACTACACAGCCAGAACACTATCAATGAAACACACTAGAATTTGCTTGTGAAACCGACCTTATCGAGGTCTTGGCCCACTTCCAAGTGAACACTGGTGTGGTTTGTTTGTGGTATGAAAGCAAAACAGACTAAATGGTAATTGTCTCTTACATATATAGCACTTTTTGACCATTGAAACGGTTCCCAAAGCGCTGTAACAGTAATCTAAGCTATTAACAGTGGTCTAATTCCCCCATTGACACACAGGCAGATAGGACACAGTTGCCATGCTGCGTCCTGTCTGCCCTCCACCGGGGGCAACTTGGGGTTCACTACTATTAAATCCCACTGTTGAGCCATATGCACGGCAGTAAGTGGGTGCAGGGATTTCCCCTGTTCATCAGCAAGTGAAAAGTTGTTTAATCAAACGTGTGTTGTGCTTGTGTCCTACTTCGTGTATTTTGGCAGTTCCTCATTAAAAAGTGAAAAATAGCGAACACATGTAACGATCAGTGAGACCAGATAAGACAGATAAACACATCACCAGAATGATGCTGGATGACAGTCACCAAAATGATCCAGTCAGTGAGCTATGAGTCCATAAGACTTCACGCTTACAGCTCAAACAAACAGGACCAGAACTAAAAGGTTGTTTTTTTTCCCCCTTGGTCTGAACCAAATTAACTGAATTTTAGGTGTAATTCCAAAACATACAAAGTTGTCAAAGTATGGAAGAAAAACTAAACTAAACAGGAATGCAGCATGTCACTATGTCTTAGCATCCCTTTACCATTCTGAAATTTCTATCTGACATTTAAGTTTCATAATAAATGCAAAGAAACACATTGAATTCATCCTCGTGGAAAGTTGATGTGTTCTCATATACAAGCAGAGAAAAGACCATATTTTAAACCAAGTGAAAACAGAAGCAAACATAATACATCATTTCACATTACCAAATCCACATGCACACACACACATATTGAATTAAGAATGAAATACCAAAATAATAAATGCTGTTCATAGAAGCACCTTAACTTTGACAACGCTGTAGGCTGCCATGAATGAATTTTACTCAACACCACTGGCGCCATGAAGGAGACCTACTTATCCCAAATTGTTTACCCTCTAATCAGTTTTAACGTCCACAAGGACCTTTAGTGTTTCCCTGACCACCTACACTCATCACTCAGACAGGTCGACCAGGAGAAATCCTCCAATGGTCCCTCCTGTTGCTGCTGTGCCTCATTTAAACTTTTCTCCAGGTCATGTTATCTAAATGGATGAAAAAGGAATAGAAATGCCCTCGTTGGCTGTAATTTGGTCTTTACGGCCACTCTGTGTTACAATGCTCATTTTGATAATTGTTCCTCTAGTAATGCTAAACGGCAGGAAATCGAGGGTGGGCTTAGTGCATTTATATTCTATCTAGATTTAATTCATTTGGTAAAACATAAGTAAATTTGCCACGTTATTAGCCTTTTATAGCTTGAACCAGTTTGCCTAAAGCCATTATTGATTAACATATTTTTCATAAGCAGGCTTCTCCACTTGTAGCATAATAATTGCTCACCCCGACCCCGATGATCTGTGGTGCAGTCACTAATGAGCTTATGAAAATCATAAGTTCCTGGCAGGAACAGCGCTCAATATTAATGAACAAACGCCAAGCTGATTTAGGATATGAAATTAAATATGAGGATAAAATACAATCTATCTCAAGCTTTGGATGTGTTTCATTTTATTACAGCTGACAACAATCGCAGCGCTCCCTCCGCGGACTTCGCCATGTTAGGGAGAGGAGAGAAATGGGGGGGCAGGGTCAGCCAGAGTGGAGAGAAAGTGAAAGACAGTGTAGGGAGGGGGGTGGATGTCAAAGACTGCAAGATTGAGAGGCAGCCTGCATTATTAGGTAGAGTAATTAGGTTGTATTAATCAGTCACACAACATAGCAGTGCAGTGTCCTGGATACATTTATGATTTATGCAGGGGAACGTAGGACCAATGTTAAACATTAGAGTCAGTCGAAATGATTCATCAGTTAGTCAATCAAGGGCAACTGTTTTGATAATCGAATAGTCGTTAATGTGAATTATGAAGCTAAAATGACAAACAGTAACTCGATCCAGCTTCTTAAATATGATGGTTTTCTTTTCTTTGGGGTTTGGACTGCTGATAAGGTAAAACAAGCAAGTTTGTGTTTTATATAATTTCATAGTCTCCATCCTATGGTCAGCTATGGTCAGGAGAAAGAAGAACACTGACATTATCACCTTTTAAGCTGATATTGCAAATTTAAGAGTGGCTTATTTACAAATCAAGCAGTCACAGAGCAATATTAGCAAGTTTAATTTTTGAAGCTTTTCTGACCACCTGATGAAGTTCAACACTGACTCTCCTTTTAGCTCTGTTTTTGGTCCCCACCAGCTCCTGAGTGAAAGTTGCTGCTCTTAAATTTCAGACTCTGCTATGATGGTCCAATATGTTCCAACAGCTAGTAGCTAACTTTGTCTGTCTGCTGTTTGGCGCGGCTGATGAGAGGGGATAGAGTGAACCAAAACAGGAAAGTTGAAGGCTTGAAAACCAAACCAATGAGCTGAAACACGCTAAAATGCTCTGTGGAGCTGAGGTGACAACAGCTGATCACCAAAATAATAATGACAAAAAGAATCACTAGTTGCAGCCCTAGTTGTGGTAATGGCTCGGTAATATCTACAGTGACACGGTGGACAGACCTCTATTGTGCAACTGAATGGATTGATATTTCGTAGCCACGACTGAATCCATGGCACCATATCAAATTCAATAGTCATCCCAACATCAGGATTATGAAGAGATTACATTTTAACTCACTTTCTACTGCCCGTCAGATCTAATTAACCATGGCTAGCTCTGTGAGTGGATTCTTTTTGTCTCCTTCTTCTTCCTGTCAGGGAGTGACTTGCCAGCCCTCTGTGACCCTGTCTGTGTTATAAAGCTGCCCATCATGCTGTTTTAATCATTTATCCAGCCAGTCCTGAAAGCAAGCTGTGAACTGCCAATCCCTCCCACCATGTGCCAGGCTGCCCATGCCCACTGATCAAGGAACACATGCCAGAAATGGAGTGTCCAGGGGCACCATCCCAGGATCTGTGTGAGGGTTGCTGTGACACATTTCCTTATCCATCACTAAACTGTCTGTTGTAGTCTCTAACACATATATGATATGATGTTTCCCCGCATGGCGCGAGGTCTTCTTCTTTGACATCCACTGAAATGCAGGGCATGCTGTGTGCAGTCTTTCGTTTTTAGCCTTTCTCAAAGGTCACGAAAAGAGCTAAAAATAAATAAAAAAAGCGATATATTCTCAAAGAGAGTGCAATGTTCGAATCGACGGTCTTCTCACAATCAAAGAACTGAAGGGATCATGTACTCACATTTTGACAAGTTTGTGCAAACTGAATGTGTTAATTACTTTGTGAAGTCTGACTTGAAGCGTGATGGAGGGATTTCATTAGAAATGTGCCACACCTTTCTAAAGAGGAAAAGCAGGATTTCATGGGAGACGCTCACAGCTCTGAGTCCTCCATTTTCATTGACTTGCTGTGACCAATAGCATTTTCTCCAGCTGTTGCAATTCTCTAGCTTATTCTTGAGGCCGGGTAGACTATCTTACTGACTTGCCAATAAAATGTCTGTTGCCACTGGGAGTCGTCAATTGGTTTCACCTTATCTACCTTAAACATGCCTCTGCTGACTTTATGCTTCTTCCCATTTCTCTTTCAATGCAATTTTTCATTGTTTTCTTTTCCCCCATCCTCCCTCTGCGCATGCACATAAAGAAATTAGTCAATTACTGAAAACACATTGTAAAGCTGAGTTTTTTAACACAGACATCAGGAACAGTTAAAACAAATAACTGCGCTTTATGATGTCTACGCCTGCAAGTTAGCCTAAAGAGCCACGAACATGTATTCTGATTTATTTAAACAGGACAATTTAATAACCCTTTGATTTGATGCGGTCTCTTTACCGCAAAGGAGTTTGTAGTATCAACAGTCACAGATAATTGAGTGTACATGCAATATTTGACACGAACTGGATATCTCCTCATCTCTGGAGACGAGAGGAGGTCAGGCGAGGTAAAACCGATCGGCCCCTGAGTGCTCCTCAAAATCAGGACAATTGTGGAAATATAGATGACAAAGCCTGGCCAGGGAATTGCTCTCAAAGAGTCTGATTGAAAGCTCATGTCAGGAGGCTGAAGCAATCAAAGGACTTGTGTATTTCAAGTTGAAAGAGGTCATGTTGAGAGCATGATAAATCCAACATCCTGATCCACCATTCAAAGGCAGCTGTTGTTTTTTTTATTGTTGGTGCTGCTCGCTGGTGTTCCGCGATCTCGGAAATGTCGTCTGTCCATCTGCCTTGATGTGCAACAGTTCCTTAGGGTGTGAGAAAAGACACTATGCATTGTTGCTTCAGTGGCATCTAATTTCATTACCTGTCATATACGCGTTGAGACTGTTGCATGGTAATGCCTCAAATCTAATATTGTGAAGAAAGAAAGAAAGAAGGAATATTTAGTTTTAAATATATTTTGGGTTAAGGCAAACTGAATATATTCCGGTTTTTAGGGGAAATACTCAGTAATTGAGAAGCTGCCCGTTGGCTTGTAATGCTGCCAAAATGCCAATTAGCAAAAGGCACATCAGCACCGGCTTGCTTCACAGGAAAATGTAACACTGGTTAAATAATACTGGGATACTACTAGTTAACACTGGCTTCAAATATAGTGATATTCTGGTGCAGAACATATGAAATACACCCTGACCTGTATATACACATATAAACATTGTACATATGTCCTATTAACTGTTCTAATCAATATTTTTATTAGAGAATTATCAGTAATTCTGCAGTTCCCCTCAGCACTACGGAGTGTTTCAGCCTCTTTCAGCTCATAGTTTTGGGTTTTCTGCTTCGCAACTTAACTGTTTTAGTTCCTTTTTGCTGTTGTTTTGAGAAGCCGCAGCAGGCATATGTTTCCCCACTAGTAAAATTTGATAAGCCCACTGTACCAAACGGTAGACAGACAAGGTTATTGACTAGCTGATGAAGCGATGGTGATAGAGGGGCAATTAGCATCTACAGAGCCAGATATTTCCCTCGGGAGTTAGTGGGGAGGAAAGCAGCTAAAAGTGGAGTGAATATTGGTCTAAAGTTATCAGGTGGCAGAAGGATGACACCAAATAAAGGCTAATGTTGCTCTGTGGCTGCTGGATGTGTAAATAGGCAACAATTTGCTGACACGTTTGCCATATTAACCTCGTACGGTGATAATATGTTAATGTTGTGTTTCCAGCTTGTTCCAGTGCTTGTCCAAGTAGCCCTCCCAAAAAATCAATGCAGGTTTATCATCAAATCATTACCTGTCCATCAATTTAATGCAAAAATAAAGTCAGCTTATAAAAAACATTTGAACAATACACTATCTGCGCATTGTTACTTTTCTTTTCCAGCAGATTCCCACCTTGTGACTCCATGAACCAGAACAGTGGGCACCCAGCTAATCATCACAATTACGCACAAGGTGTTTTTACCTCCAAGCCGCTATATCACCCGCATTAACCCCAGCACATTTGAATAATTAAGGAACTCCGAGATCATCAATAATTGAGTCATTTATTCATTAAACAACAATAGGAACGCAACAGGGGCAAAGTCAGTAAAGAAGACACCGCACGGTTTATCCTGAGCTGCCGGGGAAGCCTGATCTTTAGGCTGGAGACTGGACTAAACAAGGTTATGAATTACAATGTGGGAGTTATGTCTGTTGCGGTTTTCAGACAGGTTCTACAGGAGGATGACAGATATGTGATATGGATAATTGGGCTGGCGATAACTGTCATGTGGGCATTTAATGAAGATAATCAGCTTTTAGTTTGACAGCTCAGTTAGTGCTATCCGGTTTTTTATTCCCTGTACATACATTTATAAAAGTGTCACACATCTCGCTGTCAATTACAGCTTGAAATATATAATGATTCATATTTTAGATTTTTCTTTTGCTTACCAAGCACTCCAGAATAGAGGCTTTTCTAGGTATCATTTCCTGTATTTTTGTGTGAAAAGACACAAGCTACAGTACTCTTACCTCCCCTGCCTACTCCTGATCACAATGAAGACCAAAGCTGGTCACGAGCCTGATTTTTATAGCTGAACTATAAAAGAAAGGAGACCGAAGCCTGCACGTATCCCTTCATTACTTTGGGTTTTTCAAGTTTTTTTACTGCATTTTTCCTCGGCTTTGCAAACTCTGTGTGGATATTGTTAACAAATGCAGAGCTGCTGCCATCAGCACCTTGCATACTAATGAAAATCATGTGAGGAATTTTTATTATTGCACTCCCAATTTATTCAGCATTAACAGCTAGCAGCTACCCATCTCACGAAAAGAAGAAAATAATAAATAAAGATGGCAGCCTTTTATACCTGAAGCTTTGCCTGCACCTGCCTGCACAAAGTGATACTTACATTTGAGGGGAATACTGGGCAACGTTGTTTTGCTGAATAAATTAATCTGTGATTGCTTCAGTGATGAATTCGTGATGGACAGTTTTTTACACTTAGAAGTGGGGGTGGAGGTGGAAAAGTGGCAGCAGTCTGCCCTCCATGGTTTTTGTGTGATTGAAGTCAAAACAGAGAATTCACTTAAGCTGTTTTTCTGAACTGAAAGCTCTTCAACCCCATAGCTTGTTGTAATACAAATGTTACCATATGGTTACTGTCTGTAGCATCGCCTATGTGTGTTACAGGCCAGAACCTCTAACAAGGCCATTGTAATTGCATGATTTCAGTCACACACCCTAAATCATGGCAATCAGACTCACTGACTGTTCTTATGAGATTCATATTAGACTCTTTATTTATTTTCATCGCTATGTGAGGAGCACTCCTGTACAAGTCAAGCAGTGTGTGTCATTTCTGCAGTGGGTTTGGTTGGGTGTATTATTGTCTGTAAACTCCTATTATAACACCTTTACCAGTTATGGCATATACTAGGCCTTCAAATAACAATTAATTTCACTATTGATGTATCTGCCAATGATTTTCTGAATTAATGGATTCATCTTTTGGTCTTTCAAATGTCAGAAAAGTGTGATCGACCAATCGTTTCACCGCAAGGATACAAACAACTCGCAGACCGTGCTTGGTTGGAGTTTGTGTCCACATTGTATAAAACAGCTCGGTGTTTTTCCAACTTTAAACTCTGTTTCATCTTTTAAAGGTTTGGTGTTGACAATTGCAAATGTTTTGTAATTGTAGTGTTGTTACATGATTGGCGTAAGTGTGTAGAATTGTGGATCAATCATTGTGAAATTATACGCTTGACAAGACTTGACAATTAGCCCATTTACAGCTGACATTCCCAGAAACTTATGAATAAAAACCAAGCTGAATATTTTTCTTAACAAACTTCACTGTGCAGACTTTGTTTGAATTAGATCCTGCCGTGCTATTTTTTAATGCCTAACAGCTCAATAAACTCAGAATGAAGACACAATTTGAAAACTTCCGAAAGTCCACACAAAACAGGAGACTAGAGTAATGATTTATGAGCAATCGTGCATATCCAGTCATTTTAGGAGAGGACCATAATAGGTTATTGACCAGCAGTGAATTGAGACTGCTGTTGCTGTGAAGACATTCATAACTGCAAAGTCTCCATATCAACCTCCCCACCACTCATTTATTGTTTATTTCGCAAAATGAGTGTGAAAAGATTATAAAATCTTCAAGTTTAATTGGATCACGACGCATGGTGTTTGTAGATGTGCTGTGTATAAATATGCCACGTACTTTATGTTTATGGGGAATATGCAGCAGAGACCCTTTGAGCACACTGTTATGACTTTTTGCCCTTTTTGTGTTTGAAGCAGAGAGGAAGACTGGCATTTTGTTGGTTCAGGAACACGGCTTATCAACATTAAAGAGCAGAAAATCACACAGAATATTAAATAAACCTTCAAATGCAGCCACTCCCATTTGTATTCCCATCTGCTCAAATGAGCACTGGAGGTGTTCAGATATAAGCCCACACAAAAGGCGAACATAACCTCTGAACATAGCCTGCCAGTAGTGATATGGCTTTAGATTAACTCAAGATTGTGTTTAAAGTCGCGCGGATTAAAGGGTGACATACAAGCAACGGCCTTTTTTAAGGGTCAGTGAATGTGACACTCTGTACAGCTTTGTGGTCGGCCATGTATGAGAAAAATAATAATTTTTGGGCCAAGGCAAGCTTCTTGCCTCTCCCTGTCACTCTAAGCCCAGCAGTGCAATAACTTTGATGCTTGTGTATTGATGATATCTCGGGGTCTTTATGGGGACATTCTGTACCTGTGTTATTAAGTGGCATTTTATTGGTCTGTGAGGGTTTATCTTGGGGTGTTTTTAAGCACACTGCAGAGAAAGAGACCTGGCAGAGGGATGCTTTCCTCGCTTTTGTCTTTTATTTTATAACCACGATTGATTGATTTCTGCCAATTGTCTTTATGTATCAGTCACTTTAAGTTTGGAGTGTCATCATACCAAACCGGTGGGTCTTTAGAAGACAAAGAGGAGTGAATAAAATTCTGCCTTGAGGGTTTATCTTCAAAGTTATTATTCCTGTTATTACTGTGTTGGACGTGGTGTTATCTTTTGTGCTTGTTGATGTCTTACCGGTTGCATCAGCGACGGGCGATCAGCCATGCACAACACAGGAATCCCCCCATGTGCTGGATGTTGTGGAACAGGACACAGGGGCGTGGCTGATTCTGTACCTTGACCGCTCGGATTTGTTTTGATTCGGGGCCGAAATACTGGAAGCGATTCAAGCTTGTCTGGATGCTGTTTCTGGTTTTTACTCTGGCAAATAAAATCAAGCAGGGGCTCCTGTGAGGGTCCACTTGTGTTAACATCACCTTTTAATAGGCTTTTTTCACAGTTGGGATTTTGACTTGTCGTGCAGGAAGTGCACAGGTGTAATTAATTACATTAATGGTGGTTGCATCACATTCAGTTTGGCAAATTTCAGGTTCCCTGCTACAGTGCATACGGACTCACTGAGGTGGCATCCTCTGATGCTTTAATGAACCTGAGCATCGTCAGTGTTATTAGTTCCACCTGTACTTTCACTGTGTTTTCCATGAAAAAGGTAACGACTAATGGCTCTGCACCTCTGAATTTATGGCAATGAAATATTTTTCTTTGTGTGGTTTGAATTTCCCTCTTTGTAGATAACTGGGTTTTTTTTTTGGTTTTTTTTGGTTTGACAAATTCAGACCCTTCATTCATTCAGACAGTAATCCAAGAAGTAATGTTTTTTTTTTTATTTGTTGCTCATTGATTTGTCATTTTCAGATCAAAAGGTCAAGACTCAAAATAAGGTTGCTGAATTGAATGGTAGAAATTCAAACACCCAAATTGGAATATTTAAAATATTTGAGCAATATTAAATATTTGAAATTGCACCACTTGAAATGCCATTCTCGGATGTTCAGAAAGGTGAATCTAAAATCAAATGGTCTTGAAAGTATGTGGTAATAGTTACGTTCAAATTATTCCAGCTTGATTGTGCGTCCAAATATTTTCTTAAAGAATCTCAGTATAATCACATATTTGTATATGTTTCATTAAGAAAAATAAACACTATTGGACTATTATACTGACTTATTTAGAGAACTGTGAGGAAAATACACTCAGTTGCCAGATTATTAGGTACAGCCAGCTGAAACTAATGCAACAGACCTGCAATAAATCCTACATTCATCACGGTTTCAATGTTCAAACTGTTTTAGAGAGGTGTTAAATAGTAAATAGTAATGACATTAACTTCTAAACCAAATGTAGACCAGTCACTCCAGGAGCATGTTTTTTTTTGTTTTTTTTTTTCTTTTTTCTATTTCCCACATTGTTAATTTCATTTTGTGAGCTCATCCTCAACATTAGTTACGTGAAGTAGCAACTCCTAGCTTGAAATGTTTCCCTATCAAATGTTGCAACTTATTGGACATTGAGAGCCCCTGTGAGTTGACAACTGCTTCCGGGCTGATATATGTTCTCCTTTTATGATTTTTAAAATGCTGGAAATCATCACCTTCAATAATTTCTAAATACAGTCTGAACAACCAGCCTGGAGCTATAATGTAAACATTTAAAGCGTGAAGTGTCAGTATCTCTTCATCTTGACACTCATGTTTGAAAAGGAGAGTGTCTGCCCATGTGAAGAGACAGTCGTAGTGGCAGGTGATTTAAGTAAACCAAACGGGTCAAACAGGTGGCTGTCCTGGTTGGCAGGGTCAGCAGAAATCTTCTTTGCCTTTTTCCCTTGCTCTGTTATTGTGCAGGTGTGTGTGTGTATGATGCAGTGCAGCCAGGACTCCATAACCCCCTCAGTGGTTTGAATGACACGCTTCCCTTGGAGCAGCAGGAGACAGAGCCATATCAGGCTGTGATGGATGGTGTGAGGATGCTTTCAGTGATGGATCTGTAGGACTGGACCAGGACTGACTGGGCCTGCCAAAAATGATGCTGGAGTAACATCCTCTGTGGTTAGACTGGAGATATTCTCATCCTATTATCTCAAGAAATTTGAACAGCTCCCCTGTGTTCACATTACTGATTACACATAGAGATGCTACTGTAGATTTTTAGGGAAATCAGTCCCCGTCTGCACCGTATCGTGAGTGTTAACTTTCCTTTGGCTCACTAAAACAGCAGTCAGCCCTCTTATGTGTCATCGATAGACTCGGTTTTCTACAAACTTCAGCAGCTTGAATAAAGGGTCACTAGAGGTGCCGTCTTTGGCGCGCACAGAGAGGAGAGCAGAGAGATGGAGACCCAGATAGCACCGAGTCGATTCCTCACACTCTGTCATAAGGTCTTTAACAGATGGGGGGGTGCTATGTTTAGCACAGATGAGAAGTGCTTCAAAGGACCTCGGAGCATCTTAGATATCCAAAGGGACCTGACAGACCCCCTGAGATGGCGTTTGTACTTTCAGCATGTACCCTCTCTCTTTGCATTGTGGTTCTCTTGATATGAAGTGGTTTTTTTTTTTTGGAAGTGCTAGTAAAGTGTTATTGTACTGAATATATTCAGCCATAGGTAAGAATATCACGCATGGAACTTTTCCACATGCAAGCTGGTTTGAAAGGAGCACTAGAATGTGGTGATCAAGTGGAGGTATGGCTGCTTGACCTCATTTCAATTATCAATTTGATCAAGTATTAGCTTACTTTTCGTGGGGTAAAATCTCTTTATTAAACCAGCCCATCACCTACGTTGATTATGGGATGCTTCTGCAAAACAATGGATTAAACATTGATTAACGTCTTATATGCCCAATGCCAACATTTTTTTTAAATTTGCACTTTGTGTGTAAAATTGTTGCAGCCCTATTGTTGCTCATTTGGAGAAGAAAGGCTGCTACTCATGCAGGTTTACTTGGGTATATACTTCTGAAGACAACTAAATAATATTTGGTCACCATCAAAGGACCAAATATGGCATTCAGGCTGTAACCGTTTCAAAGCTATCCTAAGCCATGAGCATATTAACTTTATCAGAAACCATTTCTTCCAGATTGGCATAAAAGGAAAACAGGCTTAAAGCAAACTTCAATGGAAAACATAAATACCCTGCTGATTGTGCTGTGTGTGTAATGTAATGTATATAACTGGCATTTAGTTGCTTTCAAACCCTGTACAGGACACATAAGTGTACATGCTGCTGTTGCACTGATACATTATCGCTGACTGCCATAAACAGAAACAACATTCACTTACAGGCTGAAACAATAAACTACAATAAATGTTACTGCACTGCGACAACCTGATTTATCCGTCATTATTGTTAGGGTTAATTGACTTCCTCCTTCATAGGCTGGAAGCATTGAACAGTTCATTAAGGGTTCTATGGGGCTCTGCCACAGGTTTAAATCATATTTAAAAGTTCACCTAAGTTTAACTTTTCTTGCAGCACAAAGCCTTTCCTTTTTCCTTTTAGGAACTTTTTCAAGACATTGGGAGTTTGCCCAAGAGGCTCTATCAAATACAGAGGCAACGTGGATATCGAGGAAAGGCTTCAAATCAGCCAATATTTTTAGTTTGTAGGCTTTTGCTGTCTTTAATATTTTTCGTTTTTTTCATACAATCTCAGGTCAAACACAAAGTTCTGCTCAGTAAGAGTAAGGTCATTTGTCTCATCAATCCCAGGCAAAATCAAAGGGATGACAACTTGTAGAGCTAATCTGAGAATGCAAAGCAGAAGTACGACACGAAAATCAACATCTTTGTCTATTGGGTGGATATGGGCGTACAGTTCTGCTGGATAATGTTTCATAAATGAAGCCAGTGGTAAAGTATTTCTGACATCAAAAGAGTTAGATGGGGCTCTTTGGGGTTTGTGGGCAAACATCTTGAGGCCACCACCTCATCCTGCCTCAGCCTTAACGGTCACATCATCAGCAGGTTCAGCTCAGTTCACAAATCCTTTTTGAACTGAAGAGTTACCATCACTTGAGTAGAGCTGAAGTAGGCAGCGGAGAGACTTTGGGTCCCCAGAGTGATCTGCATGATTGAAGCAGGATGATGTCAGTCTCTGTGGAAGACAAAGCAGTGTTCAAGCAGCTCAATGTTATTGGTTTTGCCTTCTCTCAATTCAATCGAATGTCATAATATTAAAGGGCAAATCTGAGAGATGGAAATATTATGAAAAGGTCTAAAGCATGCTCAGAGATTTTATCGCCGGCCTCCTGGGGCTGAACATTTGACAGTGGACAGTATGGCCACATTGCATGGCTTTATCCAACTGCACTGAAATTAGGCAGCATTATCTCACAGTTTACCATTTAAGCTCAATTAACTGTTGACCTAAACCCATTCTAACTTTGAAAGTGCATCAAAATGAGCACACAAACACAGAGGACAGAAGAAATGAGGCACCGCCTTTGTGAAGGTCCAAGACAGATATTGACATAATGAATTTATTTCCACTACTATACAGACTCTTTATATTATATTGAATCAGTCTGAATCATAGCCAAACGTCCCCATTGTGTGCAGTGCTATGTTGTTCATTCCCAGAGCAGTGAGATTCTGTTTGTTATGTCATTATGCAGGAATTGGTTTTCTATTCAGGAGGCTCAGCTATTTGGTGCTCCACTTACCCTGACAGTAACAAAGTGAAACTTTAATCTCCCCTCAGTGTCAACAGCAGCTGATAGCAATTAAGGAGAAAGCCTGGATACTGAAGTGGTGCGTTTGACTCAAAGAGTTCACCCCCAACTCTGACTGCAAAATTGTAACAACTTCTCTTTATGTTTGCAGTCGCTGTCCACACCCAAATTTCTTTTCAGGGTCTGAATTGAATTAGGAAGCTATGTGAACGAAATAATGATGTGTGTCTCCATTGTCTGTGCCTGTGCAGATGTGGAGCATGCATGAAAACAAAATATTATAGTTACTGTTGTTTTCATTGCAGATTCTGTTCCAGTGGTAAGTGGCCATTATATAGTTAAACAACATCAATTAGATATTGTTATTTCAGAAAATGTAATCTGCATGAAGGTGGAGCGGAGAACTGCAGGAATTATCTCTGCCTGAATATAGTGAGCACACTGCCGTTTTGGCCAGTGACACTATAATGCAGCCCTTTCTGTACTGCAGCCAACACACAGAGCTCCTGCTGTGTGAGAGTGAGGAGCTTTTCACACTGCAAGGTCTGCTGTTCTGTTGCTCTCTGACACAGAGCAAAACAATGTCGAAACCCACTGTTCATGGAGTGCCAGAGCAGACCTTGAACTGCAGATTTTGGAGCCTGGCAGATGTTTTAGTGTATGGTTATCATGACCGTTTGTTTCTACATTTACACTTGTCCAAAGGCAGCAGGCAGAGCTGCTAAATGTTGATGTCAGTACTGTTGCCTTTGGGCATTGGACTAGGGTTAAAACATGTTCCCATGTTTTCCAAAATGCGAAAGAAATACATTCTACTCTGATGAGGACCTTGGGGGGGGGGGGGATCTCTTATCATGAACCGAAAACGTGTTGAGCAATGTGATCCCTTGGAATAGTCAAGCTCGATTAAAACATAATGTTACTACTTAGCTAATATGTAAGGAATGATTGAACTGCATGATAGATCTGAGTACAGCAGAGAGACAGAAGAACAAAGACAAAACACAAGCCCCTAACATACAAAGACCATAGAAAGACATAACAAAAAGCACCTACAGCATCAGGGACAATCGCAGACATCCCTAAATAGATTCAAATCTAGTGAGGCGCAATGATAAACTGCATCAACTTGTTTTAAGGCACAGATAGCAGCATGAGAATAAAGGATATCACAGACATGATGGTGCAATCATTTTCCTGTCCTCAAGAGCCAAGGCAGAAACTTTATTCCTATATAAGATATTTTAATGTATTTCAGTGTTGTCATCGTAACTGCTGCTCTAAACATGTGGACAGATGTGTCAATCACAATTAGGGCTGTAACTAACAATAGTTTTTCATTATCAAGTAATTTCCAGAATAAATCGAATGTTGAATGAGCCCTTGCTTGGGAACTTGGGAAAAACAACTGTGCTTGAAAAACGTTTTTCGACTAAAGGTGAGTTTTTTTGTAAACAAACGAAGCTAATGCTTCCATTCAGTGTTACTCACCAGAACTCACTGTGTGAATCCTTGAGGCCTAACTCCTAATGCATTTCCCATTGGCAAAGCCGATGATTCGGATTAAGTGTAGACACTGCATTGTTACATTCATGATTACTAGCCATCATCAATTAGTCCATTCATGGTTTCAGCTTTTATCACAATGTCTTGTTTTGTTATCACATTTTATGTTTAACATGTAATTTGCAGGATTTGTTTTATTTTGACATTAATATGTGATGTGAAAATGGCTTCTTTCAGGCTAACTAAATAGGGATACAGACATTGGTTTTGTTGTTTAGTATATCCCTGTTATCATATGGCTGGGTCATGAAGAAACACAGCTTGGCTTATCTCATGTATTTTGGAAGTCAGCATTCGTCTGTGGTTAAAATGAGATAAACTGTGTTTACCCATCCATGCTTTCCATATGTTGATATGCTGATATCTTGATTGAAGCAGATGCTCTGCATTTGGACCGCACCGCAGGTTGCAGGGATCTGTCAGGTGTCTGTATTACAGATGCAGATATAGTCAGCTATTTTGCATGCCGGCATAATTTACACAGAAAAATGCTGCACCTAAAATGTAAATGTTACAGGAAAATGTAACATTTTCAAATGTTCTAAGATCACCTTAAGTTAAAGGTTAAATGCAGGGCGGCACGGTGGTGCAGCGGTTGGCATTGTCGCCTCAGCAACAGCAACTGACACAGTGTTACAGAAATCTGCTATTTTTGTCCCAAAACCGTATCTGCTAATAGTCACAACAACAGCTTTGGCAGAGAAAATGTTGGGTGTCATAGCTGAGAAAGTCACATGCCAGGCAGGAGCATAATCGTTCACTCTTACCGCTGATTTGATTTCTGTTGAAAGTCTCCTTAAAATAATG
This sequence comes from Gadopsis marmoratus, assembly GCA_036023855.1. Taxonomy (NCBI): domain Eukaryota; kingdom Metazoa; phylum Chordata; class Actinopteri; order Centrarchiformes; family Percichthyidae; genus Gadopsis; species Gadopsis marmoratus. Next base: position 66,190 of record JAVQJF010094305.1, read on the forward strand.
CACTTTTGTTCATTTCAGATGCAACGTGTTTACCTAGATGCTCTAGAGAGTAATCCATGCATTATGTTGTGCATACTTAAGAGTTATCCCATGTTCAGCCGGTCAACCTACCTGGCTTCTGTCATTATAAATTGAAGAAACTCTCGATCATTTGGTGCAATGCAGGTTCATGTGGCACTTTGCATGGCTCGTAGTCATACTCCGTCTGTCCATCTGTCTGTTTCTCCGGCTGTTTGTCTCTGTGTGATCCCTAATATGGGAGGGAACAAGAAAAGGTCAGCTGGATGAGGAGGAGAGCAACATACCTGCAAAGGTCCTTAATTAGTGTAACCACTTTTTAATTACAATATCATAACAAAACAATAACTCCAATTACTGGGACACAGAAAACGTGTGTGGGGTTAATGTCACTGAGCAAAGTATTTAAAGCTTCTACAGGGATGCCGGTAGAGCTTATTAGAAATGCCACCAACATTGCCAAATAGAGAAGTAGATTCTCAATGAGCCTTTTAGTTACATGACAGTTTTGTGTCTTCTTTTAAAATCGCTAAATAACCTCAATCATTAGTATGTTAGGCGAGCTCTTCAAAATTCCAGTCCATGAATACAGTCAGTTCCATTATTATGTTTTCCATATAATTATTTCATGTTTCCCCCTGCTGAGGTTCACCCAGGGAATCATCTTAAGGTCTTGCTGCTGAAGTGAAGTACCTCAGCGACTCTGGCCTCTAACCTGTCTCTATGAATACATTTCAAACCAAGCGGGGCTATCTTGGACGAGCATGGATAAGGCTGTGGTGGAAGACACTGAAAATACCACAAACAAAACCCCATGTACCAAGCAACAAGGAAAAACAATGTCCTTTTAATTTATTAAAAATGAATAGATCTAAGAAATCAGCACTATTCACCTCAGATCCTGCATCGAACAAGGTTTACTAAAACTATTGGTTTGGTTTACGAAGTACACATAACACACTTACATATTATGTCATATTAGTAAAGGTGCTGACATGAAGATTTAATTATAGTATATACATATTTGCTCCATTAATGTACTTTTTTACCAAAATACTATATACATTCACCCATCTCTCTTCTTTCCATTTCATTAAATGAAAACATTTTAAAATAGATTCTGAGAAGCTCACCTCATCTGGTAAGCTCCTTAAATTTGAGCCTACACACATTGAAAGGATTCAGAGCCAGGAGAGACATATCTTTTAATTCTGACAAAAAAACATTTTTTGTATGTCTATGTTTGGTATTATACCTATGCTGGTCTCTTGTACACTCAAACACCCACAGATTGTGGTCCCTGGCCATTTAGGCATTTATACATATGGCTTTTGGCTAAACGCTGAACTCTGTTAGCAGTGTTTAACTATTTTAGTAATTTTAGTTGGTGCCTTTATGCTGTATTCTCTCCAAATGCAGCATACAGCGCATAACGGCTAACACGCTTATACAATGACTGGGTTATGCATACTCATTAGTATCACCTAGATCACTAATAAGATCCCTTCTAACTAATCGTCTTTTAAACAAGTGTTTTCTTCTTTTGTATTCTGTATTATCTGTTTATACATGTCCTGTATATATGTCCCATGTACATGAACGTATAATATGTGGCCAAGTGCCAGTCAAGATGAAATCCTGTTCAGTTTTTATTTATATATTTTTACCCAAATAAGTGGGTTGGGGCCAGGGGAGAGGAGGAAGTCAGATGTTTAATATCAAGGGTTATCTGTGTGTGTGTGTGTGTGTATGCCAGCCTACAGGTCTGCTGTCTGTGATAATGAAATGCTGCATGTGGCTAAGAGGCATCTAGAGGGAAAACAGGGCTGTTTTTTTCTTTTTTATTAGGATCATGTTTCGTTGAGTGCACCTAATCGTCATTTTGTTTAGAGACACAAAAACGTGACCTCGTCAAAAAGGCACACTGTGTATCATTACCAGGAAACACCCTGCCTTCTGTTTGGTGAATCACTGTGTACCATGGTGATGAAAAATTCCATTTACACGAGCACAGTTTACTTATTACAAAAACTGACATGGTGCAATGCCTGAAAACAGTCCCCTGTGTTGAGGAACACAACACAAGCACCAGAAAATCTAAAATTGTGGACACTTAAGAAAGGCTTCGTGCTTTAGCTGACCTATTTATTTTTCTATTCAAGTTTCTTATATAATGTTTTTCTTTCTTCAGCACACGCATCACTAAAATCTTTGTAGCGGTGGGAGCAACAGAAGCCCAACATGATGCAACTTCTTGCATTTATAAGGCTTTTCTGTCATAAAAGCTACTACTGTGTACCCTGTAGCAATGGCATAATGTGAGAAATATAATAAAACACGTTATTTTTTCTATCATTTCATTATCATTCCTGTTATTTTTATCAAAGTAAGAAGCTACAGCTGAGCAAGCACATTCTGCAGTGTGTGAAACATAGTGCTAAGATGCAAAGAGACATTATTTATGTTTAACAAGTGACCCCCACCCCTGAGTCTGACATGCTGATCATCTCAGCTTGTGCACTGGCCAGGCTGCTGCAGTATAAGCGAACAGTGAGGCTGGGTGTTGAAAGGCTCTGTGGGTGTTCAGGATCAGTAGCTCTGTTTTGAGTCACAAAAGGAGGCAGCTTTTTGGATGCCGTCATACTTCTCCCTGAAAATCTACTTGGCTCATGTTTATTCCCTCAAAGATTAAAGAGAATAATTGCTTTTGGAGCCATAGAAGAATGTTTAAAAGTCCCGCTTCAGACGCCAACGTGAAAGACCCCAACTCAAGCCAGAAATCTTAGTGTAGTAATGGACACAGACGCAATTTTAATAGCCACATTAAGATAATTACACAATCAGCCAGCTATCAACTCAAGAATATATCGCAAATTAAAGGACATGAGTCTCAGCAGGATTTAGGAAAGCTTGTCCATGCGTTTATCTTCACTATTGTAATGGTGGAGCTTATTGTCCCCAGAGTTCAAACTAAACATGGGGAAGCAGCATTCAGTTTATCATGTGCCACATATCTGGAACAAACTTCCATAAATTCTGAGGTGCTCCAACTCTCAGTTCGTTTGAACAAAGGTTAAATACTTTTCTGTTTTATCTTTTATTGAATTCACTTTGGAACTATTTATTCATGTCTTGCAATTTTCCTGTTTAATGTGTAGTATTCTATTTTTGCTTTTTTTTATGTATATTCTATATTTATGTCCTTCAATATTGTCTTTTTTATATTGCGCTGTTCCTTTTAAATCTTTATATTCAATTCAATTCAATTTTATTTATATAGCTCTATATCATAACAGAGTTATCTCATAGCACTTGTTAATATAGAGCAAGTCTAAACCAACTCTATATGTATAGACCCAACAATTCCACCATGAGCATTTATATAATGCCTTTTATATCTTATGTAAAGCATGTTGCCTTGTCGTTGAAAGGTGCTACACAAATGAACTCGCCT
>JAVQJF010094319.1:0-12231 GCA_036023855.1 Gadopsis marmoratus
TCAATTCTGCCACCTACTGACTGAATTATCTCAATATATTGAGATACTTTTCTCGTTATATTGAGATACTTTTCTCGTTATATTGAGATACTTTTCTCGTTATATTGAGATAGTTTCTCAATATATTGAGATAGTTTCTCAATATATTGAGATAGTAAGTCATTATATTGAGATAGTAAGTCATTATATTGAGATACTTTCTCAATATATTGAGATAGTTTCTCATTATATTGAGATACTTTCTCATTATATTGAGATACTTTCTCATTATATTGAGATACTTTCTCAATATAATGACTTACAGAACCGTTTTTTTTTTCATCACACTGGCGGAAATGGGCTTCCATATAAAATAGATGAAAAGGACAAAAAGAAATAAATAAAAAGAAAAGATAATACAATGTAAATGAATAATAAATCAATCAATAAATGAATCACAATGAAATAACAAACTAAAATGGAATAAGATTTTACCACAAATACGTAAAAGTAGTTCAGTGGGTAACGTCTATAAAACATACTTAATCTTAATGCTTAAAAAAGCCAGGCTGAAGAGGCAGGTTTTAAATTTACGTTAAAAAATGTCCACACTTCCAGCAGCGGCTCGGTTGTGTTTTTTTTCTTTCGTTTGCTTGGATTCTTCTATTTGTGAAAAGAAACCAAACCAAGAGGAAAACGCTTCACATTTACCAACTCAGCAACTGATTCGGATCAGAGCAAACGAACTACAGGTGTGAAAACACCCTTAAATTCCATCAGAGGGCTCGCCAGTCGCCATTAACCCGAATTTACAAGGCTTAAATATAGTATTATGGCATGTAAGTGAAATTATCTGTGCTAACTACTCCCCATTTCCACATGATCTGGTAGAGCTTCTTGTGGAGGTCTGAACATGGTAAGTGACTCTTGTGATGACACTTTGCACTTCTGTATGTCTACGGGTGGCTTGCATTTGTGAAAATGGGCCACTGATTACGGTTGCCTTTAAAGAAATATTCACAAATCATGAGAGAACAGTGTATTAAATGATGCAATTAGGTGATTCCTAAACACCAATGTCCACTTGGCACAATGAACTAAAGAAATAAATAACAGTCACTGTTGATTTGGCTTTTAAAAATTGCTTCTCTTACCACAAAAAATAAAACCCAGAATAAATGAATGCAGAAGCATAACAAATGCAGATGGCTCCATGGCACAAGGTGTTACTGAATGCTTTGATGAGCGTGAACATTGACAGTGATGTGAATCTTGTGCTGTGACCTTCACATCTCAACCCAACTGTGCACCTACAGTATGGGAGATTTTGGTGCCACTGACTTAGAGAATCCATGACGAGGGGCACGGCAGCTGAACACCTTAGTAAGACACTTTATGTTGGTTGCACCTTTATTTTGTCGCCCATTTGAATCTACACACTCATACATACCAATTCCTCCACTAATGGTGCACACTGCTATGCACTGGGCACCCGGTCACAAATTGTTGGCATTAAAATTTCATTGTATAGATTCGGCTCATTAATATGAATGAGGTCTGCTGTCTGTTTGCAGCAGTCCATCTGTGAGGAGATTCACAGCGGAGGCATGTGCGCTACCATGCACACAAACGAACTACGCTCACATGCATTCAGCTTTACTGACTTAGCGCAGATCTGTGCACGGATCCAGATGTAGAGAGGCGCACACGCGCACACACGCGCACGCTGGCACAGTCTGTGTGGCCTGACAACTCACATCTCTTTATTTACCCGGCGACGTGCCCTGTGTCGCGCCGCGCCTCTCTCTCCATCCCGTCTTGTTCAGTTTCCTCCTCCCCTATCGCTGCCTTCTGCCACAAATCACAGCAGCAGAAAGACTGAAGGGACAGAGGGAGGTGATGAAAAAGAGAGGAACCGAAAAATGTTAAAAGGGAGGGAAGGCATTAGTGGTGGTCGCTCTTTATTTCTCTCCAACAAAAGGCCAGTGGGCATCCGTCTCAGGCCTATCTGTTTATACAGGGCCACAGAATGTGCAGCCAGCAGGCTGGATCAACATGGGCGAAAAACAGTAGAGTCGCGGCAACAACAACAGCCGCAGCGGTGACAACTATGACAACAGTTGCTCCAACAAAAACAACAAATACAAACAACCGCGACATCCTGGAGGGCAGCAATCACAACAACAAAAGCATCCAACAAGAAGAATCACACCATCTGATGTAACAACAACTTCTTCTTCTTCTTCTGAGACAGCCGCAGTACCAACCACCTACACAACAGCAATACCACCTGCAAGGATACCAACATAAATAGCACAACCTGCAACAACTACAACCACAGCAGCGAGAAAAACATCCCCAACCTCCACCTCCGACAATTGCAGAGTATGCTACAGCTATTATTATTTTTGCTAACACTCTGGGTTTTATGTCAGTTTTCTTTTTAATCACTTATCCATTCTCATCCAGTTCGCAGCTGCGGTGGCGTGAACATCTGAAAAACCCTAACTCCGAAACGAGTGCGAGGGGGGCCAAACGCCACCTCGTCACTTCTCCGCCGCACCCGCTCATCTTCCCTACTCCACCTCGCACCTTTCCTTCCCTCCTCGCAGCCGTCATCCACAGCAATCAGCCGAGATCTTCTCTGAGAGGCGAGAGAGCACGGAGAGGAGGAGGAGGAGGAGAGAGGGAGGAAGATTAAGGAAATTTATGGTAGAGTGCAGCTGCTTGACATTTAAGGCCAGAACTGACTGGACTTCACGAGTACTGATGGCATCTGGCATTTATTTGATCCGAGCGTATATTTCACATACACAAGTCATACTTGAGCTGGAACACATTGTTGACTGCAACATTTTTAAAATGTCAATATTCCCAGCTCATGACAGATTCTCTACCTGTTGTTCTGCTGTGTACAACAAAGGGGGAAAAGTGAGAAATAACTGACTTCAAAATCATCCTTAGATTGGTTTAATTAAACTACGTTGTGATCTCAGGAGTTAAAATTCAGCAAGTTGTGCTTGTGTTGTCAGAGAATGTGCTCCCTCATTTTAAAAGCATGCCAAATAGTGGAATGAAATTGATGGCAGAAAATATGCTCTTTATTTCTATCAGTTCTGATAACGTTTATAGTATTTACCAGTTTAATTGCTAGGAGATTTTGTCACATGGACTTTATCTAAATTACTTTTTTGGGGGGGAAGTGAAAAGATATGTGCCGTATAGGTATTATTGTTCTTTGCAAAATGTGAAAACAAAACTAAATACTTCAGGTCAAACTAAACCAGGAAGTAGCTTTCCAAAATCAAAGCAGACCGTTTGGGAAATGGTTTTAATGATGACCTTTGTTTTCATGTCTAAATAAATGATTTTGATAACAGGACAGTCCTTTAAAGCTGCAGGCCATGGTTTTATTAAAGCTGCATCATCACTGACATGTGATAACCTGTTTTAGATCATGTTGGACAAAATAATTTTCCATTTACACATCAATGGAAAATAGCCATCATTTGGAGTCATATTTCTGTCCACCTAACAAATATTTACTGACGTTTTAGCTCTGTTTAAATCTCTTTAGCTCGCTAAATGCTCCACTGTGTTCATCAGCTAATTGCTAAATGTTCTTTCCGGTGGTTGTTGCTCAGCAGGCAGCGTGCAGTGGGTTTATCAGAGCTGTTTAGCTGGAAAAATCTGCCTGCTGTGGCTGCACACGGGGTTGATGAGAGTGGAGGTGTGCTCCGTTAAACCAAAACAACGAGCTGACAGACACTAAAAACGCTGAATAGCGCTGATGGAAACAGCAGAGTTGGGTGATAATTCTCAATGGGTTCTTCACTACAAAAGCCCGCTTTCAAATTACACTCAGTCATTCGATTTATTATTAATGAGAAAATATTGATTGGTGCAACTTTAAAAGTACACTCCCTGAGTCAGCTGGAATGCTTAATAGCTTCCCTCAAGTTCTCCAAATTCACTGCTGATGTTTTAAATCTGCGCTATGAATCGTTTTTGACCTCCAAACATCAACAATGATTTCAAGGATTACCACTTCAGAAATGCTGCCCTTCCCAAACCACTGTTTCAAACGACCATTCATTTGAATGTGCTACACTTTCATTTTGGCAGTCGCAAAAAAGCAATACCCTTCAGACAGGAGCTTTCTGCTTCAGCCTTGCTGGCCCAAAACATTTCTAGGCAAAGGGTGATGGTGGAGATGGAGGAGTGTGTGAGCAATGATGGAGCAAACACAAATCAGGGGAGGAGTGAGGAGGTGCAGGGGGGGAATGGAGAGGGAGGACCGAGATAAGACTGGTGAGGGAAGCCGAGCGGGGCCAGAGCGGCGAGAAGTGATGAGAGCTGATCTCTATTGATCACCACAGACAGCTTCATTATCAGCACTTACTGGACACACGATGAATTCACAACCATTTCCGTCGGTGTGTGTGGGGTGACTGTGTGCGTGTGTCTACGCAGTATTGAGTGCATTAGTTTCTAAATGTAGTCCGGTAGATATTCTCAGGTTGAGAGTATCCATCTGGTTATTTGGGGTTGACTTGCCTCAACTGTATATCAACTCTGAAAAGGAGAGAACTACTCAACGTAGGTGTTATTTACTGTAGTCGGACTACTTTCCCATTACATTGGAATCTTTCTCTCCTCGCCCTGAAAGTTTGTATGTGTTCGCATGATGACGTGTACCTGTGTTTGCCAAGGATGCGTCCCCGCAGACAGTTGTAGTGAGCACTTCCAGCGACGGCACATTCATGAATTAATGAGCACGGCTGTTGAGACGCCTCTGAGAGCCGCAGAAAGTATTGAGCGATCAAGGAGGGCCATGAGAGAATGAAAGGAGGAAGGAAAGAACAAGGAAACAAAATGGTCTTTTGTAAGCAATAACAGCAAGGCCTCCCTCTGTTCGGCACTGCTGTAGGATTTTATATAAGGCCAATATGAATACAGAAAATATGCTGTTCCATATCTTAAGATTGGACTATCTTAATAATTAGCATTGTGACAGTAAAAAGCAGCGCCGTGAAGCAACTCATTATATTTACTCAAGTACTGTGTTTATATTCTGAGGTACTTTAAAGGCATAGTACAACCTTTCTCTTGCTGAGAGCTGGATGAGAATGTCTGTGATATTAGCCACAGCAGCTGTTTAGCTTAGCGTAGCATAAAGACTGGAGACAAGAGCTAAGCAGTTAGCCTGGCTCTGTGCCCAAAGGCAACAAAATCAGCTGGCTAACAGCAGCTCTAAAGCTCACTAATTAAACACATTTATCTTGTTTGTTTAAACTGTACAAAAAAAAAAAAAACGATGTGTAAAAATGATCATTTCACAGGGGGGGTTATATGCTAAATTATTTATAGCGAGGACCAGTAACTTCCAGGGGCCAGATTCACAAACATTCTGAAAACAGTCTCAGTGAGCTCTGAGCCTAATCATAGAATATAGTCTCTATTAAGACATGGCGTAATTATGAATACTATTTTATGTAATGAATATCTCAGTTAAATTGTAAGCCAAACCTTAAAAGTAGCCTACAAAATGTTTGAAAACACTGGCCTACTTGTGTATGTTATGTAATATTTTTTTTGCTTATGTTTATTTAGCTTGCTGGTCATTTTAGTAGTTAACTTATATATTTTAACGGGGGAAAATGGCTCAGCTTTCATCAGTTCATCAGATTGCTTTCCAGTCTATATAAGCTGCACTGTAACAAATATCTTAGTGTTGTGACCACTGTCATTTCTGGTGATCAACCACAATGCTGATAATTGTTTAAGGCATTTATTGTGAAAAATGCCAAAGGTTTGTTGTATTGCAGCTTCTCAAGGGAAGACCTGTTGCTTTCCCCCCCATTTCTATTTATTATGCGTTTGCGTGTGGTAAAGTGAATTTCTTTGCATTGCAGACCATTAATAGGACAAAACAAGTCATTTTAAATCATCAGCTTGGCTCTGAACACTTGTTGTAGGCATTTATCAGTATTTTCAGAAGGTTTGTAAACATGACATTAATTCATCCAAAAATAGTCAATAGGGTAATAAAAATAATAGATGTTTTTCACAGCAGACATTTTGACTTGTAGGAAAAGCTCAAGTGTTACTAATAATATTAACAATGGTCTACACGAATATGTTAGACTGAAGTACTTGCAACAGAGTATTTTTACATAGGGGTATGACCACTGTTATTTAAGTTAAGGATCTGAATACCTGTTTCACTACTGGTGAAAACAGCAAGTAGTACACAACACACACAGTAGTACACAATAATCTGATGAGCCAATATTTGGTATATGATATAAGGCTAACTAACGCAGCATCAGAGCAGGGCTAAGTGAGGACTGAAAGGCTCGTCAGTGCAACATGCACTGCATTAGCTCGGTCTCTGTGTTTATAGGTTGCTCTCATTGGTTTCCTGCAATGAAACCGGGGGACATTGTCCACTCCACATCCAACCATTACATCTGTGAGTGCACCATCTGAACATCTGAATGCATTGAATAGTCAAAAGGATGCAGCATATAATAAGGCAGAGGGAAAGGGAACAGGGTATAATGCATGTTCACTTCACAAATATTCTTTCTTTCCCTTTCAGCACCTCAGCCCCCCCCCACGCACGTACGCATGCACGCACGCACACACACACACACACACGCGCACACCGCTTCATATCTTCCTTTCATTACCTGGAGAGGAAGCAGGAGAGGGGAGGAGGGGTTGAGATTGAAGGTAGTTAGTGGTTGCTAGAGTTAGAGGTGTGTGTGTGTGGGGGGGGGGTAGTGAGGAGAGAAGGGAAAAGAGAATGAGCGAAGGTTGGTGAGGAGTTGCCTTGGCAACGGGGAGCGGGGCCCTCGTTAGCCCAGCAGGTGCTAATAGGGATAACGAGGGGGTGTTGAGAAGGGTGCGGGGGGGAGAGAGACCTTTACCTCTCCCAGCATCCTTTGCTTCTGTACTTCGCCACCTGTTCCTCTTCCTCCTTTGCTTCCTCGTCTCCTCGCCCCTTTTCAGTCCTCCCTCCATGTCCGTCTCTTGCCCCCCCACATTTCTTCTTCTTCATCTCTTTTTTTCCCAGCTATTCCACTTTAAGCGTCTCTTTCCATTTCAGCTGCACCGGTTGCACTCATTTCAACAACTACCGGCCCCATCCATTCCACTTTTCTTCTCCAATCCTTTCTTGCCTCCCTCTTTAAGTCTCATCCTCTTTTCCACCCCTCCATCCTGTCCTCCATCCACCCTTACAAGATGGATAGAAAATAAAGTCCTCCAGTGGCTCTCTAGATGATAAAAAGAAGGCAGAGAACCAAGGAAATAAAAGCTGAGGCGATGGCGAGGGCAAAGGAGAGGAAGGGGGAAGAGGGAGAGGGAAAGAGAGACAGGGAGGACATTCAAATCAATACCTGTGTTCGTCAGGTTGTATTTTTCTGCTGTCTTGTGGTTTAGTCCCCCCCCTTTCCCTCGTACTATTCTTTCTCTGTGTCTCTCCTGCTAAACACACACACACACACACACACACACACCCACCCACACTCGTGTTCTGGCCGTGAACCCAGCAGCCGCCGCCATTTCAGGTTGTTTTCTGTTGCTCAAAGCTTTCTCTCCTTCACCTGCCCTGGCCATTTTGCCATCTGACAAAGACTCTTCATAAGGCATTCTGCAAAAGGACAGATCTTACGCTGCCGTTTCATGCAATTCGAGTTCATACAACCTGATGCTAATTAAAATACAAGTGCCCAAGGCCTGGCCACTTATCAGCACAAAGAAAACACAGGGACTCTACTCAGCCACTCCACATCAATGCAGCCAGACATTGTTCAAATGCGAGCTGCTCAGCTACAAATGCGTTCATCCTGTGGTACTGTAACATAAACTTTCAAATGTCCACATTTTCCCAAGGTCAGATTTTCTGTTAGGAGATGAGTATTGTGATATAGCAGACTGCTAGAAAGTAAGAAGATTGACCTTTTGGTAATTTAGTATATCTAATGCAGACTGCATACACAGAACAGACAGGATAGCCCAAGGTACATCTGCACCTTTACCCAAATGCAAATTCTCACATGCCCCATCTCTGTTTTTACCCGTGAAACTCACTTGTTGCATCTTAGCTGACACCTCAGGGCCATGAAAGGAAAATCTCATGGATTGTCACACTACCAAACACAATAAAAAAATAAAAGGTGTATGCTGTAATCTTGGTTCAGTGATGCAATGCTGTGAGGGTGCGCCGCTGAGCGAGCTTCCTGGTTTCAGCGTTCTCGGGAGAGGTGGCGGTCACACTGGGAAGCCGTGTAGCAGGGTAATTTCCATTGTCTGCTATGTTTCAGGTGTCATATGGCTGACCTCGAAAGTGTTCCGCAGCAGAGCTGAGAGCGGCGCGTTAGTGTTGTGGTGCTTCAGCGTCTGGAAACTCTGATCACAGGTTGCACTGATTCTTTGAGGTTTTACATCACCCCACTCCCTATTTCCATTGCAGTTACGTTGAAACCTGTGTTAAGCAGTAGTCAAAATGTTCTGCAAGAAATTGATTGCTACCTCAGATTGGAAGCCGGCTCATTTGGTTTGATATTCTAAAATCGACTGGCTTTGTCCACGGTCACCTAGGTTTCTCCCAAAACAACTCTGTAGGAGTGGATGAGTCTTTTCTTCCGCTTGTTTAAATTCCAGCTTTTGTTTGGTAGTTAGGCTGCTTGACTGCCAATAGAAGACAGACACAGGGAAGCAGGATGTGGACACAGGAAAGAATTCATAGCTGATATTCATGATTAATTAATGATAATTAATGATATGGGGCTAGGTCTGCCCAATTCCGGCTGGGGACCTTTGTTGCATCCCGCTCTCTCTGGTGTTATCTAATAAAGTCATACATTTCCCAAATAAATTATGTATAATATATACCGTATACTGTATATACAGTATTGTACAGCAAGTTACAGATTTCAATTCAGAAATACTCTCTCTTTGGTGTCTTTCCTGCATTCTTAATAGAAGAAGAAGTATAAGTAGATAGCTGAGTGTACCTGGCCAAACAGCTGCAGTTTAAGTTTACAGTCAATTTTAGATCATTCTTCAGTTTATTGCAGATTGGCATTATAAAATTCAAACTATATAACTCAGGATCATGGTAAGTCTTCCAATCCTATCAACATTTTATCAGCCCCACCTCCAGTCAAATAATGATAATAGCTTAGTATTACTGCCAAATTGTTGGCATGGCAATCTGGAATAATCAGTGACAATGTTCTCATCATTTGAAAGGTAAATGATCAGCAGTATCTAAACTCCAATCCAATCTCTCTCAAAAAAAGAAGCTTAAATGTGTACTTTATTTCCTTAAAGCTGATATCTACAGCACCTTATGCTTACATCATTGTATCCACACATATTACTGCAAAACAACGTGGATGGAAGTCTGCCACCAAATGGCATATTATGCATATTTTGTGTATGCATGCTAGATAGAGGACACATAAGTAAGTGCAGTGATGCACAAACCAACAAGGACACTAAAGCACACACAGCAGATCCTGAATGAATAAACCAATGATGCAGAGGACTAACTCAAGGACTCTCTCTCTCTTTTGTCTCTATCTCTTTCTCTCTCACTCTGTTTCCCTCTCATTCTCTTTACAAAAATAAACCAGGTGTGCATCTGGCGTTCACTCCTCCCTCCACCTGTCACCTCAGGGATCAAGCAATGAGTGAGCGGGAGAGAGCGAGAGGCGAAGGAAGAGACGCGGGTGAGAGAAGAGGAAATTCCCAGAAGAGGAGACAGGAGTACAGACATTCCTGGGGTGTGAATTGTAACCACCCCTCCCTTTTATCCCGCCCTAGTAAAATCAGGTCCAAAATTCCTCGGGGCAGATACGACCCTGAAACTTACACATACAGACACGCACGCTCACACATAAACAGAACAAAGTCTTCTGAAACAGCTGGATAAAGACATCATCTGTCATGGTTGTCAGCTTACGCCCCTCGCTTCTCAACAACAACACCCAAATACACATGCACGCCAGCGCGTGCACAGGCACCCCCAAACACACGCTGGCTGAAAGCCACCCTCCCACCTCCAGTAAATCACATGGACAAACACACATTCGTCCTTCGCTCTCATCTCTCTATAATGGTAGGATAAAGACGTCATCTGTCACACTCAACTGTCAACTGTCCAAACACAGCCGCCCAGCTGTCCACACCCACACACACACAAACACACACACACACACACGGACACAAACCAAAACCCTGCCTGCACCTAGACTACACAGATGCAACTGCATCCCTTCACAAATCATAGAATTTGTATGTAAACACTCCATTTACCTCAGAGCAACATGGGGTCCGGGGAGAAAATTGCTGTTTCATTATCATAGCAGTTATTTTGTTAACCTGTGTGTCAGAGTCATGGCCACTCACACACATATGTAATGAAGGAGTTACACTATAGGGCTGACAGCGCTCCCATATGGGCATCGAGGAGATCATTATAGTAAAATACATGCATTTAGAATGAGGGAAAAACACATGTAGTTACTGACGATAATAGGTGCATTAACCGAAACAAATACAAAACATTGGATTTGTTTATATAAAATCACTACAGAAATAAACCCACTTGCAACCCAGCATACTTGCAGACATTGTCAAGCTGCTGCCATTTTGAACAAAATCAATTTTAGTCTAACAGTAACAGCTGCGTGTGCAGCAGCAGTCCTTCTCTGTAATGTATTGTCCAATATGCTGTAACTATGTTAAAGACCAGCTCTGGAGCGGCTAAGCTATTACTGCTAAGTGGCTAAGTGCTTCCTAATACACTTCATCCTGTGGGCTGGTTGTTTAGAAAGAAATATCAAAAAAGAAAACGGCAATCCAAGAAATGTTGTAGCTAACAGCTGCTGGGACTGTTGAATGCTGCAAGGTTTCAGTGTAGTTCACTTCTATTCTAGTTTATGATTTTAAAATACTGTTCGGTCTCGTTGCGTATTTCCTAGCCACCACATTCACCAGCCTCTTCGTTAAACCTTGGACACCTGCGCCTAGTAAGTGCAGGTTCAACAGAAGATAGTTTCCCAGAGACTGTGCTCATAAAGCAAGCGGTTTTGGACTCCTTCCTGGACTGTAATTGGCTGCGGAAATATACTCCTTTATTCCCACTTGACAATGACTCTTCGCCTGTGCTGAATGAAGTGAAATTGAGTATGACTTTTTGAGGGGTGTTTAGCCCTTTCTGACGGTGTTGGCTCTATCATCCAGTCAACGGATTTAGCAGGCCAGACACACATCCAACAACATCCTGATCACATCCAACCCTAATATGGGCTCCATAAAATGCTCCACTGCCAGTCCATCTCGTAACGCTCAACATTGCCACTGGGCGGACCGAGAGAACGCAAGGATCACATACTTTCATAGTCCCCTGACCTTGACGATTGAAAGTTATTTGTTTTAGGATAATTCTCAAGTGTGTTAACAGACCCAGTGTTTCACGAGGCTGGTGGTATAAACACGAGCTGTGTTTAGGTCTGAATGGACCCGAGCATTCCTGAATGACGGGAGAAGGCAAATAGCATGGTCAAAGCTGCTGGCAAGCGAGACAGTAGAATAGAATATTGAATCTGCCCAAATATGGAAACAGCCATAAAACAATCACATCAACAGCAGGACTCTTTCAGGACAAGCGTTTTTATGGCCATCCAAGTGAGGGGATTGAAATGGCACACATGCTTGTGCTTGTGCACACTCGCATTTACACAGGCACACACACACACACACACACAGTGTTGGACAGTATCTCCATTTATACAGGAGAGTAGAGGGAGAAAGCACTTTATGGCAAAACAAAAAGCACCGGCGAGACAATTAGCTCTTGTGTATAAAGTCACAATGGAGTATGTGTGTATGTGCACATGCATGTTTATGTGGCTGTAAGTGTGGATACATGTGCCAAAATGTGTGTGTGTGTGTGTGTGTGTGTGTGTGTGCGCGCGTGTGTTTCAGACTGTGCATGCATTGCAGCTGGCTGTTATGTATGCATGCCAGTCTACTTGTTTGCTCACCAATCAAACACTCGCCACTTGTGTGTGCATTGTAGCCGTCACTCTTCTCCAGCCCAAAACACACACACACACCTACACAAACACCTACACACACACACACACACACACACACACACACACACACACACACACACACACGCAGGTTATTAGTTGTCAGTGGTTCTATCTCTTACACTCCGCCGTGTTC